>LOEQ01002606.1:61186-75953 GCA_001685075.1 Bramus lutescens | reverse complement strand
GGTAATTCTATAAAAAGTCCCAAAATAGAGCTAATATTTTGCCACCATGAAATATGTCAAATTACCAATACCAAAATATGCTAAAATAAACGTGCACCGTGGAGGCTGTACCAAAGAAAACAGCACCAGGCTCATCAATACTGCAAAGTATCTGTACACGGGTTCCTAGGTGTGTTCATGAAAAAGGAACTTCCCAAAGAGCCTGGATAATGAACACAGCAGCAGAAGGCTGGTGATTGCTTAAAAACCTCGTTGTCCTATGGTTTGCCAATGCAGCTGCAAAAAAGAAAACTACATAGAACTCTAACATATTAGCTTATGAATACAAAAGGTAAGTGGTATGTTCTTGTGCTGGGCAACTAAATAACACATCTCGGCCCCTAGACCCCACACAGAAGCAATTTCCTCCTCCTCCTCCTCCTCCAACAAGTAGTCTTAGAACATAAAAAGGCAAAACACTAACACCCATGTCACCAAAACAGAAGTGTGTGGGACTGGGAATACTATAGAGCAGCAGCCTGGGAAAAGCAAACACTTAAGACTTTGCCACAAAACAGTACTTGCTCAAACCAGTCTATCACTCGACACCAGAAACTATGGGTTCTTTAGAGAGGTACTTCCATTTAGGATATCCCCATGATTAAATGCATACTACAATTTATTTCAAGACATAAATATTGCACAGATAATAGAACACCAACATTCTGGTGTCCCTGACAAAAAAAGCTATCTTATTTAACATATCAAACTATGCTATTGAAATTAATTTATTCAAACATTTAAAGCCAATCATGTAGGACTTGGAGCACATCCTAAATGAGATGAGAAGACACAGGCACTTGAAAATAGGTTATTAATGATGAAAAAGTAGAGGCCACAACAATTTCATGACTAAGGGCAGTTATGACTTCACATATGAACTGAGAGGTCTTTCACTAATCCAAATTCAAAAATAAGATCTATTTACAAAAAAAAAAAAAAGCTGGATGTTGGTGGTACATGCCTTTAATCCCAGCACTCAAGAGGATCTCTGTGAGTTTTAGGCCAGCCTGGTCTACAGAACAAGTTCCAGAACAGCAAGGACTACATAGAGAAACTGTCTTGGGGAAAAAAAAATCAGATCTTCCCAAAATTTACGACCAAATAATTTTTACTGAAATAAAATACTGATAGGTGCAAATTCTAAGCTTTTTCAAACAAGTATCACACTGTGTAACACATGCCTATAATTTGGGAGGCAGCAAAGGCAGGAGGATCACCACAAGTTCCAGGACAGACATGGCTACAAAGAAACCCTGTCTCAAAAAAAAGTCCTCACCAAAAAGAAAAAACCTTAGCTATAGCTTAGCTCTAATCCCTCACCTTTGCTGCTCCACCCCTGTTCAGCCCCTACCTGCACCGACAGTCTAATCAAATCTTCTATGCAAAATTTACCACTCACCTGATATCAAAAATGGTTAGAATTTCTATATAATCCACATTGCAATATAAATTTTGCAGCACCACAGACATGAGTTTAAGAATTTTTGTCTGGCAATGTCCCATTTGATAATGTTAACTGATAAGAATGTGTAAATACTGAGTATTTCATAGGGAGTCATATTAGCGTTTTTAAATGACCAAATAATAAGAAATTTTAATGTTTTAAGTTGTCATTTAAAATTTCAAAGTCATTAGGGAAAAAAGTCACACACACATTTTTTACCACCCAAACATATAAAGCTTCAGACAGTAGATATGGACACTGCTTTTTTCCTTCCTTTCTTAAAAAAATTACATTGACTTGGCCACTCCCTAGATTCTCGGTTTGCCAGTTTATAGAGTACACCCAAGAGACAATATAATATATGCACTGAAACCATTCATCCTCTATCATCTTTGGCTAGAATCCTCATGAAAGGACACTGAGGGATGAGTGGGGTAGGCAGCCTTACACATCACTGACTGGCAGGCTGGCATCATCTAAGTCCACTGGCTCACCATCTTTTCCCTGAGGGCCATTTTTATTCTGAGGTCTAAGATCAGTCACTTTGGAAGCTGATTCTCTTGCAGAGACAGTCTGGACCTTGAAGTTCCCTGGCCTGATCTTGGCAAGAGATTCGTAAAATCCTCGCTTCTCCATGGTATAGCTTGAGACCAGAGAGTGGCTGCGAGAGGCTGCGGAATGTGAGGTGGCTGCTGCTGCCCCGGCAGGACGGACAATGTATTTGGATTCTGAAGGGCAGCCGGAATGCTCCTGGAAAGAGGAATGGTGGTCAGACACAGCTAATCACTGACAGTGAAGTTAGTCATACACTCAATGTGAGACTTGATTCTCTGAAAAACGAACAACACACACGCACACACACAAAGCAGAAGCATGAGCCATGCAGCGTAAGTGTACAAGTACCTTCCCAAAGCAATGCATTTTAGGGGTGAGTTCAAAGCAATGATAGCCAACAACCAATTCTACTAAGAAACTGATTCTGTCACCAAAGCTGAATTTGTCAGCTTATGGAACTTTGAAGGCCTAGCTAGCCTAAAATGAAATACAGTGTTCCAACTGCAACTGAACTGTGTTGAAAGAAGAGTCTACCAGTATTTAGGAATAATGGAGGTTATCCCAAGTCTTAACAAAAAAAAAAAAAGACAAAACCCAAAAATGAAAGGCTATAGATTAATCAAGACTTTTCAGACATGATTTTGTCTAGTAGTCTGACAACTTATTTTTTGCTTCTATTAATTTCACTGTAATTATGGCAACTGATTTTATTGTTTATTTTGGTAAGTCACGCATTCATATGGTTTAAGATTTTAAAAGTAAGAATGGGTACAACTGAATCACTTTTAAAACTGATGAAGTAAGAATCAGTCGTGAATACTGATTTTATTGTACTTCTAGTAACAAATCTGATGACACTGTGGTGTGCTGGGCATCTCCTGGAGAGCACTCATTTAGGATACTTGCTGCCTTGATAACAGCACCACAATCAGCAAACACTACAGGCTCCCATTATAAGGTAAACTTCACCAGAACTATAAAATGCCATGCAATTCTGGTGACAAAGTTTATCCAAGGTGGATGTGTGCAGAAGTTTGCCTGGATCAGAAAAAGGGCACATTTTAAGTGTTGTATTAAATATATATATATATATATCTCAAAATACATAAAACATGGAAATCAAAACTCTTGCAGCAATTCAGTCAGTTACTGAAGCTCTGGAAGCTTCCATTAGCAGGATTGCTTTTGTCTTTTTTTTACTATGCATATTCAATCTGATGACTACAGTAAAATAGTTTGCGTTAGTGATGACAACTGCAAAAGGCAGTCCAGTTAACTCAACCTTCTATGATCAGTTGTAAGTAGGGAGCGAGTCCAGGCCCTTTACTAAGAAGGCACATTTGCACGAGAGCCCACATACGTGCTGCATTCACCAGCTCTTGATGTATACCTCTGTATACAAGGGTTCGACAGCCTTCTGGCCTGCCGCATCTGGAACACAGTGCAAAGCTAAGATTAGAGTTAACCTATATTGGGAGAGGGAGGAAAAGAGAGAATTCTGCTGATAGTCACAGCTCAGTCCGATTTGCCCCACCACAAAGCACAGAACACAAACACCCTTCTCCAATTTTCCCTCTTCCCAACAGACATTGTTTTTGCAGAGAATCTCATACTCGATTGTTGAAAGAGTCACATAAAATGCAGGCAGTTACAAAACTAACACCCATGAAAGAGATTTCTTCAATATTCCTACAGGAATACTAGTATAATGATAAATGATTAAGGAATGGGAAAATGGATTATTATCTACTGATCTGTTATTATCACTACCAGGAAACTACTAAATGACAGTATTACTACCAGGAAAAATAATGAAAGTACAGGATATCTAGGCACACAGCACACCAGGACAGCTGGCAACAGTGCTACTTTTAAGATGTAAGTTCTCAAAAGGGTTTGCATTTTCAGAACAGAGATGAATGGCCAAAGTATTCCCGACAAACTAATTCTTAGGATTCACTTGAACAAGATGAACAACAAATGTTTCTCTTGCTAGTCTGAACAGAACATTTAGTTGTTTAAATGTAACTATCAAACTACAGCAAAGATAAACAAGCTTTTCTATCAACCTGCTAAAAATTTTAAATAACAACATGAAATAGAAAAAAACTGAATGGGAACACAAAACTGTACTTAAGGCTCTAATTTGGTCAGTGGTATTCCAATACCACTAAGGGGGAAAAATCTTAACTGAAAATTGGCAAGTAAGGGAAAACCAAGACATCACAAAACTGTTTTGCTAGAACTTAAAGTGCCTTGAATGGCCAGGCCAATACCACATCAAGAGGGCCAAATTGCCACACCTAGACCTGCTAACAAGAACCTAACTGCAAGAACAAAGGAAGAAAGGCTCTATTCTTTAGCTGCCCAGCTTGTGCATTAACACAATGTGCACAGAAAGTTATGTACATGTGACACTACAAGGAAGCTCTGAATTAGGATGCATTATTTTTACAAATCCAATTGGTATCAAAGTCAACATGCAAATAATCTCAACAAAATAGAAACCAAAGGATTAGGGGAGAAACAACACCAAAGGATGCAGAGTCTCCCCAAGGAGAAACCTACAGAAGATGCTGATCTGCCAGGTCCCCGCTGTGCTACGATGGCGCCAGAGACTGCTTTAATCCAACTGTGCATTTCTTCAGGGCTATCAGCCTAAAGGAAATAAAAAGGATATCTCAGTGAAATTTCTCTCCAAATCACCTTCTATTTCCATATATTCCGTACCGTGGCAATAAAATGTCACCTGCAAACACATTCAAAGACAATAATTTCTTTTAAAAGTTTTCAGAGCACTTTTGTTTATTTTTAATTATTTACTTTTGTTTTGTTTTTCAAGATAGATTTCTCTCTGTAGCCTTGAATGTTATAAACTCTCATTGTAGACCAGGCTGGCCTTGAACTCAAGAGATCTACCTGTTTCTGCCTCCCAACTGCTGGGATTAAAGGTGTGTACCAACATGCCTGGCTTCAAAACTCTTTTCAAAAATGTTCAGTGTGTGTGTGTGTGTGTGTGTGTGTGTGTGGAGTGGGGGTTCAGTAAACTCATGAATTATTGGTCCAGCTGTCCCCAGCTACAGTAAGAGGGCATTGGACCCCACTGGAGTTATAGTTTACAGGCTGTTGTGAGCCACCCAATGTGGATTCTGGGAAAAAAAGCTTGGTCCTCTGAAAGAGCAGCAAGTGCTCTTAACCTCTGAGCCATCTTTCCAACCCCTGAAAGCACTTTTTGTGTGAGAACGTGTTATTGGGAATAAACCAAGGCCCTCACACATTCAAGGAAAACGCTCAGCCACTGAGTCTTTATTTCAAAATTTGTGTTTTAGCTTTGACACAGCTTATACTAAATTACTCAGGCTGGTCTTCACTTCATTCTTTATCAAAGTTGCCCTTGAACATCCTGCTTCAGCCTTTTGAGAGTTTGGTTACAGGCATATACCACCAAATCCGGCTCTAGAAGCACTGTTTTTAACCCAGGTTTTTCTGAGCAAGGTACTATATGGAGACATATGACAGCCACTGCATGTTTTAAACCCAGACACATAAAATGGTCAATAATGAATGTTTTTGGAAAGGAAATAAAAGGAAAAAACAAAGAAAGTTCCATTTTGCTGTCAAACGCTACAGTCTGAACTTGCTACACGTATAGCTGAAACTTTAAAAGTCATTCATTCTGGCACCATTTTACATATTAATTTTAGAAACTTTTTTTTTTGAGACAGGGTTTCCCAGTCAGTCCTAGAACTTGCTCTGTAGCCCATACTGGCCTTGAACTCACAGAGATCTACCCGCCTCTGCCTCCTAAGTGCCAGGATTAAAAACATACACCACCACACCTAGCTATAGTCCTTTTTCTTGATAAAGACTGGCTAGTCTAAATCTAAATGTTATAAGATCAGAATGCTCAGGGTGACATGACCACAGCATATACTTTCACTCAGTGCTAGTACGAGCATCATGATCAAAATCAATGTGACAAGACAGAAAGACCATTCTGATGGTTACATCTGACCTAGAACAGCCTAAAAAAAATCAGAAATTTAGGGCAAATTTTAAATACAGATGTTCCCATCATCATACTTTCACAGTAAATGTATGAAAACTCTGTAAATAAATGTGTAGTCACAAAAGATCAGAACTTGAGAAACAGCCATACATGGAGTGAGTGTGGTGTAATTCTAAAATGTTTGCAGAGATGGCTTTTTTGTTTGTCTGATTGATTTTTTTGAGACAGGATCTCACTACACAGCCCTGGCTGGCCACAGATTCACCAGGATCTACCAGCCTCTTCCTCCTGAATGTCTTGAACTGTGTGATTAAAAGCAAGAGCCACCAGATTTAGTTATTGCCAAATAACTTTTAATGACACAGGAAAAATAACAACATAGGAAAACAAACAAGATTTTATACATTTAGTATATGGCCTTGCTTGCTGTAAGAATCAGGGCTTGGATGTGGGAGTATGTGTATTTTATAAACTATCATTTTCTTAACTTTTCTGCAATAAGCAAATGTGTTAATCTTCATGAACAAAAACAAATGCTATTTCCAATAATTTCATTTATATACTTGAGGCTTCCATTCTTATAAAGTTAAAAAATATTAAAAACACAGAAAGAAAATACACTTGAAGGCACAATGCTAAAATAAATAAAACAGCACTTCCTTTCTTCCAAATGTGACTTTGATTGATATCATTAATTCATAACACAATAACCCCCATTTCTAAACATATACCCTTGTCAAAACAGACAAGGTAATTTGAATTTATTTATTTTACCTTTGAATGTTATTAATTGCTTGTAAGACAATCTATAATCTCCAAGTGTCTTACCTGCACATAAAAAGTTCGAGACGTCGTTACAATTTCAAACAGGTTGTCCCTCATCATTATGTCACTGTTATGAAAAACAATCATCCAGTTGCATGTAAATCAGTTTTGACAGTTTCTCTTTCAGCTGTTTATTCAATACCAAATATGTGTCATTAAATGTTTAGAGAGAAAACACTAATTTAACAAAGCCATATTATCTTTTCTCAGTTTTGATTACATTTAGAGAAGAATCATAAAGCAACTTTAGAGTCTAAGTGCTTACAGCTTATTCAATTCAGCATGGTACAGCTGGTGCAACTCCTTGTGACAACCTGTTCTCAGCACCTTTGAAATACTAAAAATAATTTCTCATAATTTTTCCTTTGCATTAATGAGCTACTTCTGAAATGTCAATTAGAAATGAGTTATTTCCTAATTTGTAGCTTTCAAATAAAAGACTGCAATACCTTACAGATTAAAAAAACAAAATTGCAGCATATCTCAACCAGTTTAAAATTCTCACAAGATGAAGAAGCACATGCTGTAAGTTCATGAACCAGGGGAGGCGCTGTTCTTCAAACTGCAGTCACAGCGTCAGGCAGTCCCTTACCTTTGCTTACACTCTTGGACTTTATGAACTTCTTTAAGTGGTATTACCCGCAGAGGTTCCTTTTCCTGGCAAAAAAGCAAAGAGACACAAGACATTTCAAGTCAATCTCAGACACAACTAAACCTTCTGAAACCTGCAGCAGCAGGACAGCTCTATGGCCTTACACACACAGCTGTTTCAGTCTCTGTTCTCAATGACAGTCGCTAAGCAGCAGACTTGGTCATGGTGGACCATGGAGGACCAGTAAGTGTTCTATTTCCTTTTTTGGAATGCCATCTTGACATCAACAGCACTGTGCAGCAAGCCCAGCTTTGCTATAAGCCTGCACACATGGTGTCTGAATACACACTTAGGGACCACCTGCAGGTAAGTTAAAGGCATGGTATATCTATACTACTGGGTACTTGCATTTAACTTCTAAAACAGATTTTCCATCATCATGGCAGTTATGAAGCTCGGACCTAGGCATCTTTGCAGTATGACCACAATCCACAGGCCACATTCTGATCTTACAAGTTATCCCATGGGTGTCCATCATGGCAGAAGACAAGCTGACATATTTTCTGTCCAAGATTCAGAGTCTATGGCAGACTTGCTTCACTGTCCCTTCTCTTCGTCTCCTTTACTTCAGAGCAGTTACTTCTTTGGTCTTCTGTGATCTTGCAGAGCTGTAAATCGTCCACTTATTTCACAGACTGTGTCCCAGTCTGGGTCTGTCTGATGTTTATTCATTCTGATGCGTAGGCCACATGCTTCTAGAAGGAAACCACAGCACTGACTACTTCTCAGCCATCCCTACCAGGAGGTGCACGGTGTGGATTTGACCAACTGCTGGTACATGACTCATATTGGTCACCACTGAGACATTGGAGCCTATGCAGTACTCGATTTTCCAACATAATTTCCCCACCAGTTTTACCAAATATTGAGGATTCTTACCTGAAATCATTACTGACATAACTGCCTGCCAAATGGTGATTTTTCTAATATCACTCACATACATATCAACCTGGAATTTAAAGAAACACTATTTCTTCTCCACTTATTTTCTCTGGGAACAAAAGATCTGTGTGATCTTTCACTCAGCCACAGCCTCATGATTAATGAGCACTATCTGTGCAGTGTACATCTGTATTTTCCTAATCCTGAGTGACACTGAACACTATTATACAGCAGTGCTAAGGCTCTAACCGCAAGGCCTTGGATACACTGGGTATACATGCTACCATTTAGCTCCACACTCAGCTCAATTTCTTTCTAAATGAGTTTGTATTTTCTGTTTCTTTCCTTACCAGATATTTTCCCTCAATTTTCTGTCTCTCTTTGAACCATGAGACAACCACAACTTTACAAAAAGACTGAGAACATGGCCACTTCGAGCTGAGCTGCTGCTCTAGTCTGCTACCTAAGTCCTCACGTTATGGGCATCACAGTCAGCAAGTGGCCTCCACTTACACTTACAGGGTAAGAATGCTCACTCGCTGTCTCTCTTTTCCTTTAGGATGAAGAGTTCTCACTCCTGTAGAATGAGGACTGAAGAATCCTGCAGATCACAACAGTTACTGTATTTTGTAGATTGTCCCCTCCCTCGGATGTGGCTACTGTCACCTGGTGACTAAACTCAGACTATAAACCTTCAACAGGAGCAGCACAAAACTAATGCTGTGGTTTTTTTTTTCAGGCTATTCTATTTTTTCAGGTGATAAGTGGTTTCAACATCCTACTACCAATGAAGTTGACTGAACCTGATTGTCTGACGGAAGTGGTGTCTGCCAGCCTTCACTATACAGCTGCTCTCTTCCCTCTGGGCTCAGTGTTTATTTCACAGACTGATCTCTCATTCCTATTTAGGCATCTTGTTCCTCACTGTAATTACATGAACTCGGTCACCACCCAATCATTGAGTCATATGGATATATAGGCTGTAATATATTATAATCATTATGTGTTCTGATACTCTCACTGTCTACAATCTGGTGAGGGGATTGTTTGTAAAGTAGTTTCTGGGTGATTATCATTTTCTCAGCATGTCCTTGCTTTCTCACATAAGATATTCCAGGCTTATCTTGCATTTATTTCTCTCGCCCAGGTATAGAATTTGCTATTTCTCCATGGAGTCCAGGATTCTTTCAGGGGGGAAGGTACACTCATACACACTCACATGATATAATAGTTGTCTGGGTCTATGTTTGTTGAGTTATAGCAAGAATCCATGATTTTATACCAAGAACCTTGGTTTCTAGGTTTCTATTATCCTTCATATATTTCTTCATTTTATCAAAAGTATTGTGTGACCATTCTCATCTCTGCCACTATCCACGTCCTGTGCATTCCTTCCTCTCTGCTCTTCAGGATGGAAGGGGAAGCCTCCTCATTACATGTTGTCTCTGACTGTCTACACCAGCTTATACAGACTGCTTCTGCCATTTCACCCCACAACAGTTTCCTAAAAGAATTGACACTTAAGACAAATCTTAAAATATTCCTAATACAGCAGCTATTGAATAACTATAAATTTAAATTACTAAAATGAAGTAAAATTAGTTTTAATTTTAAAATGAAATAAATTCAGTTCCTTATAGACTGTTTATTACCAGCACTCAAAAGTCACATGTATCCTGCACAGAACAACATAGGTATGGAACATATCTCAGGACAGAAAGTTCAAATGGACAATGTTGTTTTGATGCCTTCATTCAAATACAGAATGGAGTATACAATAGTCCCACACTTTTGAAGAAGAGGCAAAGAATTTCATTAATTTATGCAATAATCTACTGAAAGATTTAGGTTACATGACTTCTTAAATAGTACATTACTCAAATGGAGGGAGGAGGGCTCAATCTTTGATTCTGCCTTCAAAACACAACAAAAATATCTCAGCTGAAACAACCTAAGAGCTGATCTGAAACAAGGAAAGAAAGGGCTAAGAAAAAGAAGGGCAGGGAAGGTAGACATGCAGAGGGCTGAATGCTGCTTTTAGAGGATTCCTTTTACCACCTCTTCCAATCCTCTCTGACAGAGATTTACATACGGGGCCTGACAATTTTAGATCCATCAAAATGCAATGTTTCCTTGAAGATATGGCAGTTTTATTTAACACACGTTAAAGAAAAATGTGGCTAACCAAATGCATTACAACCAAGTAGACTGAAATACAGATGCCATCAGAACCAGAACATTTGAAAAACAAAACAGCATACAAGCATACATTCACTACAGTGTAACTTGCCAAGCATTTGAAAGCATATTTATGAAGTAATTGCATACCAGTTCAGATTTGAAGTAGCCTATTGTATTTTCATCCAATTGAAAATATCTTCTTTTCCAGTTCTTCATCTACCAGAGAAGACACAGACTTAGGCTTCAAATAATGTCCAATATTATTAATCACCCCTTAATCGTTCCAGTAAGAACCCACAATAAGAAACACTAAGCACACAGAAACAACAGACTTCCCCCAAGGGAGGTGATAAATGGCACCTCTTCCTGCTAAACAGCCCCTGAATGACGGTCTCAGCCTTGGGCAGCTCACTCTCAAGAGTTTATGAATGACTCTGGCATTTCAAATTTTTTAAAAAATTTATTTCTTTTGGGGCTGGAGAGATGGCTCAACGGTTAAGAGCATTGCCTGCTCTTCCAAAGGTCCTGAGTTCAATTCCCAGGAACCACACGCTGGCTCACAACCATCTGTAATGAGGCCTGGTGCCCTCTTCAGGCAGGCATGCATGTAGACAGAATATTGTATACATAATAAATAAATAAATTTAAAAAAATATTTCTTTTTATTTTATGTGCATTGGTGTTTTTGCTGGCATGTACGTGTGAGGATACCAGATCCCCTGGAACTGGAGTTACAGACAGTTGTGAGCTCCCATGTGGGTGCTGAGAATTGAGCTCAGGTCCTCTGGAAGATCAGTAAGTGTTCTTAACTGCTGAGCCAACTTTCCACCCCCTCAGATTTTCAAAATATTTATTTATTTTATATGTATGAGTGCTCTATCTGCATGTATAACTTTATGCCAGAAAAAGGCATCAGATGCTACTATAGATGATTGTGATCCACCATGTGGATGCTGGAAATTGAAACCAGGACTTCTGGAAGAGCGGTCAGTGCTCTTAATTACTGAGCCATCTCCCCAGCTTGATCACTAACAGTAGAAAAGAAAAAAAAGGATTCCCTTCATTTCTTGCCAGCCCAGCCTACAAGGTAAAGATCAGCATGGGAAATGTCATTAACTCATCAGGTTATCTATAACATGCATTTCAAGTATTTCATATATAACAGGTCAGCAATAAATACAAAGCAGAACAAAACCATACAGAAAATGTTTAGTACACTTTCATATGAATATTTCTGTCAATTTTTTAGTACCTGAAATTATCTGTAAATAGAGTTGGAGAGATGGCTCAACAGTTAGAATGCTTTTCCAAAAGACCCAGGTCCAATTTCTAACACCCCACCCAGCAGCTCATAACTGTCTCTAAGTCCAGTTCCAGGGAGATCCTACACCCTCTTCTGGCCTCCTCTAGCACTGCATACACATGGTACACAGATGTACATTCAAGTAAACACACATACACATAAAATAAAATAGATAAAAAAAAATCTCAAAAAAATTAAGAAAAAAATTTGCAAATTTTTCCTTTCTTTTCTTTTCTTTAGATTTAGGAATAAATGTTACCTTCTTAAAAGCCTAATTAGCCTACAACTAAGGCTCATAGCCTGGGGAAATCCTTTCTCCGCCTATAGACAGCCTATCTTGAGAAACTGGTCCAACAGGCAGGAAGAATTTTTCCAAGCTGAGCTACCAAAAGTGAAGCAAAATCAAGCAGAATTACCGGGAGAGTTTGAAGTATTTGATTATTTCTATTTTTTCCTTTTGTTTTCAAATGTTAAACTTTATCTTGTCCTGAGAGTCTCAAGATTTAGTTCATACAGAAAAAATGTTTAAAAAAACCTGATAAAACAAAACAAAACAAACATCAGCTGAATTGTGGTAGCATAGCACACCTTTAATCCCAGCAATCTGGAGGCATAGAGAGGCAGATCTGAGTTCAAGGCCAGCAGCCTGGTCTACAGAGAGTTCCACGACAGCCAGGGTTACACAGAGAAACCCTGTCTCAAAAAACTCAAAACAAACAAATAATCCCAGCACTCAGGAGGCAGAGGAGACAGGCAGATCTCCATAAGTTTGAGGCCAGCCTGGTCTACAGAGCAAGTTCCAGGACAGGCTCCAAAGCTACAGAGAAACCCTGTCTCGAAAAACCAACCAAACAAACAAAACAGAGAGAAAGAAGGAAAGAAATTTCCTCCTATAACGCTGACTATGGGAACAACTTACACTCACCTGTGGTGCTTCCTTAGGCACTTAGAGCCTTGCCAAAAGCTACACCTCTCATTTATCCCTTTCAAAAACCACAGACCACAGGTTTTATAAAAATAGTTTTCTCACATAAAATAAAACTGGAAGTCTGGGAGATTAAGTAGCTCAACCTCAGAGCTGTCCACTAGCAGCCACTCCTGGTACTTCTGCTTCTCCTAAGGCTCTATACTTGACCATCTCTGAGGATGTAGGAAATCAACAGAACTTTCTGGGGGTTAAGATGGCTCAGCAGGTAAAGTCACTTGCCTAAATTTAAGCCTTGGAATCCAAGTGAAGGTGGAAGACCAGAACTGACAAAGTTGTCTTCTGCTCTCAAAGCATAAAACAATGCACTCATGCTCCCCACCCTCCCTCATATGTGCACACACATACACAAACTAAAGTTTTTTAAATAAAACACAAACAAACAAGAAATCCTTTCTATCACAAACCTAAACTTGGGAAGCTCACTTACACTAAATATAGGGGAAATAAGCATTAACTTACCCAGCAGTGCAAAGACCAAGGAAATAACTGTGCTGTGTGATAAATATGGAGCCCTTTCTACCCTTCCCAGCAACAGACTGCTCTGCACTCTGGGCCTTTCAAACATAAAGCATACAGCTTGATTCTGACTTGCAAGCTTGGTGGCGTATGACCTCCTCAACATAGGTATGGTTAAGCTACTCACCACTGCTCCTTGCTTCACACAATATCCAGCTTTGATAACTGCACTGTCTGGAGGTGGCTTAGGAGCAAAGTAAGGAAGATGGCTTTGGGACCGTTTCAAATTGTTTCTGTCAATAATTTCACCACATTCATTTACTTCTTTCTAAAATGAAGCCAAAGAAATTATTTTCTTGCTTTAAAACATACTTGAATGTTATCTTAGAAAATGTTAAAATCGGTGACACTCAATCACAACTTTCTTGATCAAACCACAAACATCCACTTTTATTGTTTTGCAAATTCCTGACTTCAGGTTTTTCTTGGGGTGGGCCTTTTTATATCGAAATCATTTAAACAGATCTATGGGAAGTTACAATAAATATAAAGAGTAGCAGAGGTCTTGTATACCCTTTAACCGAATTCTTCCCCAAGAGGAAGTATGTGTTTCTAAGGTAGATTACCCAAACCAAGCATCCATAAGCTTTATTCAAGTATCAACAGTTACATATGCACTTGTTTGTCCATATATGGTATTACCATTTGCAGCTGCTGTTGTGGGATATTTGTACACTGTGTGAAGACATACTGCTGGGATTGGTTTAATAAAGAGCTGAATGGCCAACAGGAAGGAGGTATAGACAGAACTTCCGGGCAGAGAGAAGTAGGAGGAGATAATCGAAGCACAGGGGAGAAGCCAGGAGACAGAGAGAAGAAAGAGGAGGTGCAAGATGGAAGAGAGGTAACACCACGTGATAGAACATAGATTAATATAAATGGGTTAATTTAAGTTATGAGAGCTAGTTAGGAACAAGCCTAAGCTACAGGCTGAGCTTTCATAATTAATAAAGTCTCCCTGTCATTATTTGTGAGCCGGTGACCCAAAGGAAAGTCTGACTACAAGCTGCACAACAATCGCCATAATCAACACAAAGAACTGCTCTCTGCCACAGGGTCTGCTTGTGATGCCCTTGTAGCACTCCTTCACAGCCAATCATTTGTTCTGACATTTTGAGAATACAAACAGAAGCACACAGTAACGATCTTTAGGGATTTTTTTTAAAAATTCACTCAACATAACTCTCTGAAGGCTCATTCAAGGTGGCCCTGTGATGGGGAAGTTCAGCCAATCACATTTGGCTAGGGCGTGGCCTCCTGGAGCCGGGGAAGATAAACTTGGAGATCCAGGTGTGCGCTCTCTCTTTTTCTTCTTATTTCTCCCTTTCGCGCGCTGGACCCTGGTTACGTGAGTTCACTGTTTTCCAATT
>LOEQ01002606.1:23125-34380 GCA_001685075.1 Bramus lutescens | reverse complement strand
ACATAAAGCAAAGAAAACCATCCTACAAATCACAATCCCAGAGAACCTAGACAACAATGAGGACCCTAAGAGAGACATACATGGATCTAATCTACATGGGAAGTAGAAAAAGACAAGATCTCCTGAGTAAATTGGGAGTATGGGGACCATGGGAGAAGGCTGAAGGGAAGGGGAGAGGAAGTGAGGGAAGCTGAAAAAAAAAAAACACAGCTGAATAAAATCAATTTAAAAAAATAAATAAATAAAAAGATTTATTTTTTGTTTAAGACAAAATCTCACTATGTATTCCTGGCTGACCTAAAACTCAGTATGTAGCCAGGCTAGCCTCCTGTTAACAGAGATCTTCCTGCTTCTGCCTCCTGAGTACTGGGATTAAAGTCATGTACCACCACGCCCAACTGATTTATTTTATTTTTAATTGTGTGTGTGCCTATATCTGGGTATGGGGATGTGCACATGCAAAAGCAGGGCAGGTTCCAAGTTCAGAAGTTAATGCCAGATCCCGCAGAACTAGAGTTACAAGAGGTGATGAGCTGTCTGGTATGGGTGCTAGGATTCGAACCTGGGTACTCTTTTAAGAACAGCACACTCTTCAACCTCTGAGCCATTTCTCTAATCCCTCAGAATATTTTTAAATTCACACAACAATAATTAACATTTACTGATCACTGCTGTACATTAGCCTCTGTGGCAGATTCTCTTCTAAGCATAATCGTAATCTTCAAAGCAACCCTATGAACAGTCATCAGCATTTCCGTTTCTCAGAAATCAACGCTGACAGGGAAGTGAGCTTCCCAATTAAGATGGGGGAAGGGGACCGGCAGTGGATGCACATGCCTTTAATCCCAGCACTTGGGAGGCAGAGACAGGCAGATCTCTGTGAGTTCAGGGGCAGCCTAGTCTATGGAGAGAGTTCCAGGACAGCCTGAGCTACGTGGAGAAACCCTGTCTCAAAAACAAACAAAAGACAGCAGGAAAATAATAACTGCTTAAACACATATTCCTAGGCATAAGACTTTAAACTGTTCAGATTAAAATGAATCAGAATAAACAAATAAACAACAAAAAAAGATGGACCAGGTATTATGTATTTCCTTATGAAAGACATTCAAACATCACCTGTGAAATCAACATGATAAGATTTTATCTAAATCTGATTGAGTTACTAGATTCTCCTATATTCAACTACCAATTTATAAGAAATATAGAAGACACAGGAAGACACTGAACTGCTCCACAAGAATTCCATCAGCAAAAGACAAACTGGGAAACAAAAGGACATACAATCCAATTTTTTCAAAGTAAATAGGAACTACAGATTTAATCTGTTAGAGGGGTTAGAAATGGCCAGGGTTCAATTCTCAGAACCCACATCACAGGTCAGGATTGCCTGTAATTCCAGTTTCAGAGGATCTGATGCCCTCTTCAGTCTCTGCCATGCACTGCATGCCTTTGGTGCATACACATACATGAAGGCAAAACACCTACAAAAGTAAAAATAAATCTTTAAAAGTATTACAGCACTCACTCAGCATGTAAAGGACTTAGGTTCTAGCACCATCAGTGCAGAGAGAGAGAGAGAGAGAGAGAGAGAGAGAGAGAGAGAGAGACAAAGAAAAAGAAAAAGAAAAAGAAAAAGAAAAAAAGCCACAAACATCAGAGAACATATACAGTATACCTACACCAGGTAACTGATACTAAGAACAGTTAATTGTTACAATTCAATAAAACAAACAACAATAAAAAGGGCACAGAGCTTAACAGACCAGCTAGCAAAGATCACAAATAATGATGCACATCATTATTCGGGAAGATATGGCAGATTTCTAAAAACAACTTTGAGATACTCTTAGTGTCTCCTAGGACAGCACAAACAAAACTAATAAAGCACCTAATATCCACTGTCAGGGATGAGAGACAAGCAAACTTTCATACACACTGCAGGGGTGCAAAATGGTTTAGCAACTCTGAAAAACAAGTTAGCAACAGATTCTAATAAAGTTAAAAATACATATAATACAAGCCAGAAATTTCATTTCAGGTATTTATCCAAATCAAATGAAGGTCTGTTCACTCAAAATCCTGTAAGCAACTATTTAGAACAGCATTACTCCTAAGTGTCAAGAATCAGAAGCAACCCAACTGACGGGCTGCCGAGTGAGCACAGTGCAATGGAGCTTTACTTGGAAAGGGGTGAACTACTGACGCACAGAGCAACGGAAATCTCATCTGGACTACGCTAAGTGAAAGAAGGCAAACTAAACATGCTGTGGAGTCGGAACAGATCACTAGGTAAAGAAAAGGCTGACTTCAAAATGGTAAATTTTGGCTGTGATGAAATGTCCTATACCTTACTTGTGGTGAACTAGGCGCTTATCAAAGCTATAAAGTCTACATGCTACAGGACAGAGAAATCAAGCTGGAACTGAGCTGGAGGGTCCTTCCCCGCCAGCTTGATTAAGTTCACAGTGCTGGAAAGTGCTATAAAGGCCGCTAAGGAAAAGAAAAAAAATCAATGATTTCACCCACCTGTAGACCTGTGTGCTACAATACTAGGCACCAGGCAAGCTATGCCCCCTGCAGCGACAGTAGCTAAGTTGGTAGTAGGGATAACCAACCACTTTGTGACTGGGTTAGAGGCCTGCTCCACAGGAAGGAATATACATCTGGTATTATAGCCCAATCAAAGCCTATTTCTGGGAAGTACAGAGGCCCAAAGGGAGAGCTTACTACACCACTGTTGCCCTAAATGGACATGTTGTCAAACTACCATAAACTTACAGACTAGTGCCGCTGGAAGCCTAGGACCAAGAAGTTTCTTTTTCAGAAGGCTCATATCTCATATGTAAAGGCTCATATCTGACCAAAATGTCAAAAACAGTAACTGTTGAGAACTCAGTCCTAAACAGGATATATAAACATCACCATCACCTCTCCAGGCTCATTGAAGAAGGGGGGGGGCGGGTAAGGAATTGGAGGGAGTAGGGGAAGTGCCACGAAATACTGCCGTCAAGACATGACACTGCCATTGCAATTACAAACAGCAGCTATGGTTACCTTCACAAGACTGGGCCCTTCAACATTCCATCACAGATACAGGAAGTACCTATGGGGCTCCATCCTTTCCTGACAAGCTTTCCTGCAGCCACTGGGAAACTAGTTGAGGAGAATAAGGAGTTGAAAGAGAAAAGAAAGTAGATCATAGAGGGTAACGGGGGTGAATATAATCACAATACACTGTATATATGTATGAAAATATAAAAGATAAAAAAGATATTAAAAGAATAAACTTCTTGCAAAGTAAAAAGAGCAAAGCATCCACCCCACCACATAGAAAAGATACATGGCTAGGGAAAGAACCAACTACAAAACACTCTCAGGACTTTTTGAGGGGCACGTTTTGACTGTGGTAGTTACACAGTTGTATTCTTATGCCAAAATTCACAGAACTGTATGCTAAAATGGGTAAAACTGGTTGCATGTAAATAACATTTCAGTTATCCCGAGCCTAAACAAATAGTAGCATATATACTCCAGAGAACAGCTAAAATGAAGCAGACTGGCAATACAATGTATCATCAAGGACAAAAAACATTCATAATTTATGTATGCACTGTTGATGAGAAATATAAAACAGTAAGCCACTTCAAACATCATTCTACCCTGTGGCCAACCCACCTCATCCCACATATCAGCCCAAGAGAAATGAAAACAAGCATAGAAAGACTGACGATGCTCAGAGCAGCTTTATTTACAGGCTATAAACTAGAGATAAAGATGCCTCTCAGCAAATGAACAGACAATAAATGCAGCACAGCTAAATGATGGAACACTGGTTTGTAGTACAAAGTAGTTACTGACATGGAAGAGTTTGGATAAATCTCAAAATCATTATCATACGAAGTAGAAAAAAGGCAGGCACAAAAAGCTGCACAATAAACAGCACAATTCTAGTTATTGGAACTGGGCAAAAGAGGGAAGATTAACATCAAAGAGCAAATTTAAAGGTTAACAGCAATCTTGAGCCTGGTGTGGTGGCACTTTTCTTTAACCCCAGCACTTGGGAGGCTGAGGCAGGCAGATCTCTGAGTTAAAAACTAAACTCATCTACAAAGTGAGTTCCAGGACAGCCAGGGCTATGAGAGAGACACTGTCTCAAAAATAAATAAACAAATGAAACAGTAACGATTCAAGAAATCACTGATAAATAACCACAAATAATTTTAAAAGAATTTGGATGGCAAAAATTAACATGCATAATCAAAGTCAACTGAGTATGTTTGCAACTTATTCCACAAAGGGCTATTTTCCATTGCCAAGAAATGTAAAAAAAATCAAAAATTCAACAAAAATGACTCAGACACGAATAGATATTGCACATTGCACAGAAAAAGATTCAATCAGACTTTGTGTGCTTCAAAGTACTATAGCCTGAGAGCCTAAAAAGGGGCAAACAGAAAAGAGAAACCTCTGCACAAATGTATCTGAATCTGAAATTCTGTGAACTCTAGATCTCTGGAAACATGACAGCAACAGCAAATCATCACTGTATGTAATGCCACCACTGAGGGATCAGATGGAAACACCCCAACAGATATTACAACCACCAAATGAAACAGGGAGAAAAAAAAATCAAATAGCCTCAAAATACTACCTCACAATTTTCTTACTAATCACAAAGAGGAAAATGTATCTTTTCAATGAAGAGATCATCTAGCCCCACCTTTACCAAGTGTTTTAAAATCTAATGAATCCAGAAACTTGGTCTTAATGGTTATAGCTTCTCTCTTAGTAAAGCACACTATAGGATTCTACTGGTATGAAATATTCAGAATAAACACGTAAATCACGTAGATCAGCAGCTGTCTACTTACAGGAGGGTAGGTAGGAAATGAAGAAATGAGGATGGGAAGTATGTGTGTTTTTGTGGGGGAGCAATGATACAAATATTCAAAATTTTGGTGACAGCTATACAGCTGCAAATACACTAAAAATCAATGAACTGTAACTTTAAGCAGATGAATTATACTGGGCTATCTCTCAATTAAGTCTCTTTTTAAAATGAAATAATTATAATTGTCTTTCATCCTAAAGAGTATCAGAAATCCTCAGGGGCATTTCCTCTCCCAGATCTGTGAATGATGATATAGTCTAAGGCTTCACTTCTATTTAAACCTGGTCTCTTGGTGAGCTCACTTTCACATGTCTAAAACAGTAGAGTTCCAGCTTGGAACCTTCAGTCTTAAACATCCTTGAACTCTAGACTCATGGATGCACAGCCCACAATATATAATCCACTTACTTCCCTAACATACATCTGCAACTCACAGAACTAAACCCAGACACTCCCCTCATAAACCTGACTCTCTTGTCTTAACCATCTAAGAAAAACACCATGCCCTCCTTTCAATAGTTCCAGCAAAGTACCTCACCGAGTCATGTTTGAATAAAGTTCTCCTTTCTCACTCCATGTCCATCCAATACATCAATAAATCCTGTTGCTTCTGTATTTTAAATATATACAGATTCCTTCCACTTTCCATTCCTGTTGCTACCTGGATTATTGCATGGATTGCCTTACTTTTTTTAGTATTTGCCCCACTGCGACCCATTCTCAACACTGCAATCAAAGCAATCCCGTAATTGAATAAAATGCACCTTAAGTGTTTACTCAATAAAAACACAGACATTTACTTCTTTTTAGATGCTGTTCTAAATATTAGTTTAATCCTTATAACAATATTACAGATGAGAAGAATCAAAGCCCAAAGCACAGGGTTGGGAAGAGACAGAGCCAGGATTCAAATGAGGGGAGCCCCATGCCCCCTAATACTACACAGAATCTCCTACTACTCAAAAAGCTGCAGTAAAGTGGATGCCAACCCCAGCTGTTTAGTAGAATTACTCTGAGTTTCTGAAAACCCTGATGCCTTGGATGGTCAGATGATGCCCCACTCTACCCCCTCTCAAGACCAACACTAGAGGAAATTCTGGGATTGAGCCCAGTCACCAGTACCTTCCTGTTCATCCAAGGCTGAAACACTGTCATTTCAACAGGATCCCATGCCACTCAGAGTAAAAACCAGGGAGGGCCTTTACAAAGACCTATAAGGCTTCACCACCTCCCTGCTCCCTCCCATCCCAGTACACCCCTACCCACCCACTCATTCATCTGTCAGCAGACTAACCTAACAAGCTCCCTTCAGTGAAGACATCCCTACAACCTTACCTAAAGTTGCAGAACCTCCCAGTCCACTTCTCATCTCCTTTCCCTGCTTCACTCTTTAAGCACATATGATCTGACAGACGATGACTTACTTTTTTTTTACCTGCACCTTTTCTATTTCCCCACTCTGGAGTGCAAGCTTCATGAGAGCAGGGACTTTTGTTTTTGTTAACTCACTGCTGTTTCTCCAAAACCTACAACAGCTTGGTGGAAGGTGTTCACAAACTACCTTCTGAATGAAGTCTGAAGTGACTACCCATAATTACTGCATTTCCAGATACAAAGCTGCTTTTCCTTTATCAGATAAAAAGTCATGTAGCAGATTTAACTGGTTTGTTTGATGACAGAAAGAATAAGGCCCTGGTACTATATTCCTATTTGAATTTATATTCTCAGTAAAGCAAGCATCAGAAAAAAACATAAAATTACAAGATCAGCCCACGGCCTCACATCTACTCTTCAGCTTGATTTATGTACTGAGGCATAGCCGGATTTAAAACACAGTCACAAATTAACATTCAGTTGCCATCTCATCTGCTGGGTATCAAGAAGCAAGGCTCTTACACAAAACAAAAATCAGACAGAAGAAAAAGGAAGGAAAATGTAAATTTTACACCGAAAGACCTAAGGCCACAAAATGTCATACTATTTGTTAATCAGATGCTGTATGGACCAGAAACCCACACAGACAGAGCAGAGAACATTCAGTTGTTCTCCCTTACCCATGGGGATTGGTTTCAGGACCCCCACTGATAGATACCAAGGTCTGTGCTGCTCAACACCCTACGTAAAGTGGCACAGTCTTTCCATATAACTCATGCCTTCTCCTTCTGCTGTACAGCACCTCTAGATTACTTACAACACTGAGCACATACAAGTAAATATATATACACGATTGTTAATGCAACAATATGACAAGAAAAAACCTGTACATGCATGAAATATGATGAAATCCTTTCAATCTATGGGTGGCTCATTTTGAGGATAGCATCTACACTGTACAGACAGCTGTGCAATTAGGCATGGCCTTCACCTACCTGCCACATACAGCTCTCATGGCTCTGGCACTCCGAGTACCTCCTTAACATCCTTTTCCTCAGTAGAAGTAACTGACAGAGAGGGAGAAGAAGTGTCCCTATGTCTTCAGGGAGAAGACAGAAAGTGTTCACCAGCAAATAGTGGCAAGGGTCTCCAAGACATTCTATTCACTAAAACTTGGAATGCCTAGGAGACAGGAGACTGGCACTGCACAGTCCAATTCACTTTCAGCCTGCACAGCAGACTATGCAACAGGCTCTGCCTCCGAGAGAGCAGCAGGCACAGAAAGGCAATCTTAAGCAGCCCGTAAGCAAAGGAGTGAGTTTCCAGTGGCTTGAGCAGCAACGGCAGGCATAGAGGAACTCAAGTGGTCTTGGCATCATCAAAAAACTTGACTATACAGAAAAAGATCCTTAACCCTCTTCACCTCTACTCGCTAAAGGGAACAAGCTGGTGGAGTGAGAAATGGAAAAGGCCTGGCCAGAGAAATTTCATATGCAGGAATTGTGCAGCAGGGAGTCGCCATGCAAAAACTCACCAGTAATATCAGCTTGTGTGTCAGACCTGCCACCATTAATTAAGGAGGAACAGTTAAGGAATAAGTGCATTTTTCCATTCTTCTGACCAGTCCCTAACCAAGCAGATCCCCAAAGAGGTACAGCAAAAGCTACATAGTAGTAAATAGCAATCCCTCTGTATCCCAAGAGCTTTAGGCAGTAAGTGGCCAGACTCTGGGTAAGAGAGGAAAGTAGTTCTAAATTAAATATCTGACAGACGCTTTAAATTGGAATAGATTAGACTGGAGCTTTTTTTGGGCGGGGGGGTCCTAGATAGGGTCTCACTATGTAGTTCTGGCTGTCCTGGAACTCACTATGTAAAACAGACTGTTCTGTAACTCACAGAGATCTGTCTGACTCTGTTTCCCAAGGGCTGGGATTAAAGGAGTAAGCCACTACGCCTAGCTCTGTCTGACTTGAGCTTTTAATAGCTGTAAATGATAAAAAAGCTAGCCTTACTCTTGGGGTATGAGAGAAAAAAAAGAAAGATCCTTCAAACACGACTGAAAGCAATGAACATTAAAACCGTCTTACGTTTACTGTCACTAGCTCAGACTTCTCAATAATACAATAGCCTATGGACCTGCATAACCACCCTTAGTAATGGGAGGGAACACCTGACATGGAAATTCTCAGGGAGCGTTTACTGTTCCTGCTAAAAAGCTGCATCAGAAGCCCTCTGAGATCACCCCTAACTCTGGCACTGCTAACAACTATCTTTTCTTCAAGGAGAAGATAAACAGAATCCAGAACCAAGAATTCACTGATTAAACTATAAAAAGCACAGTTGCCTAAAGGCATTACCACAACTTTTGGAGTGTAAAGCTTTCAGACTGACAAGTCAATTTAAGAGTTTCATTTTTAAACAGTATTTTATTCTAAAAAAAAAAAATTCAAATCCTAAATGACTCTTATTTTCTTTTACATCCAAGAAAAATTCCAGTTAAGAAAGTGTGGTATAAAATTGCCAAAGCACTATCATTTAAAAATCAAAGCTATTCAACTTGTCCAATGGCTCATCAAACAAATGTTCACTTAAATATATTCTAGGAATCACAATTATCATACAGAAACTACACAGAAAACATTTAACCCTTCAATTGCTTAGTTACTCTTTAATTGTTACAGAGTCCTAGTTATGTGGCGAGTTATCAACAGGATGTCTTTTATTTATTTATCTATTTGACAAGTTCTATTATGTGACTCTGGCTGTCCTGAGTCTTGGAACTCACTATGTAGATCAGGCTGGCCTGATCACAGGTATCCACCTGCCTCTGCCTTCCAAGTGCTGAGTTTAAAGGTGGCCTCAACGGGATGTCTTTTTCTTGTATGAAAACATTTCATACATATATTTCTAAAAACAACTGAGTATTACAGGCAGGCATCTAAAGCTACCGACTATTTCTCCTACATGAAGTAATTTCATATACAAGTCAATCCATTCTCAAATGCTGCATACTCATAAATAGTCGAAATAAATGAGTAAATTAATAAAACTAAAATTTGATATTTATTTCCTACTGGACCCATTTTTATTTTATTATTACAGATCTGAAGCAATTTTTTGCTTGGGCATATGGAAGATGATTATTCGTGTATGTTCAGCTCACAGCTGGCATTTGGTGGACGCTTAAAAGCATCACCACTACAGTCTTGAAACTTCTTAATAAGAACAGAGTAGCTACTGGCACATCTGTACAGTCACTACGATCTACCAAAAGCCATCTTCCTCATTCTTACATGACAGCTTCTAAACAAGAACAAGACAAGTGCACACCGTACAACATGACTATGATAAAGTCTGATTTAAATCATACTAATTAACTATTTCTTACATTTCCTTCTGGCTTATGAAATACGGGGGCGGGGGGATTTGCAATCTAACTAGGTGCATAATAGTAAAGAACTTTCGCTCAGCCTTAGGCCCAGAAGTCATGTTTTCAGTAGAAAAGTCCACTGAAAGATGGAAGCTTCCACTTTTCTCAAGTGTCTTCCTGGGCACTGCCCACAATATCTTATCCCATCTCTGAATACTGCCCACAATAACTGTTTAAAGAAAAGACTCCAATGCTATTCTTAACATCCTTAAATACTTCTAAAAAGGTCCTTCCTGCTTATGAACTCACTGCCGCTTCCTCACAATTGTATACTCATCCTGCCCCGCTGTCTCAGTCTCTGCCAAACAGATGTACACAAGACCTCTTTCCTATTTTGCTACACTGCTAAACCCAGACAGAAAAAAAAAAGATACAAACCTGCTCCTTTCCCCGCAACAGCAACAGTGAAACTATTAGCGAACAGGATAAGGGAGATAGAAGGCAACATGTATATATCACCTCCCTGCTGTGGCAAGCTGTTGACCCTTTACAACAAGCACAGATTCACGGTGCATCCCCTGACACAGGGTTACTTCTCAGGAGAAATCTGTCACTTGGCACACTGTCGGGTTTATAACACTATAAAGATTTGAATTTTGTCTGATTTAATATTCTGGTTTAAACGTATCTCTGCTCTTTAAAAAAAAATTAACTTTCCCTAAGAAGATAGTACAAAATATGGAAATTCAAATTGGAGGAAAAATGATTTGCCACAAGTGTATCGGCAAGAAAAATTAAGACGCACGCACTGCACTCAAAATGCATGTTACTAATGAGGAACTATAGTTCCTCAAGTCCATCAGTAAACTAAAAATGGTTTTTCAGCTTTACCCCCAAAGCTTGAGTCACTTAAAGTTTTCATAAACTTTGCAGTAGATTCTTCCAGTGGTAGTCAACGTAGAAAGCATGGACCCTAGCTCCTCGGAGGGAAATAAAGCAGACTGCTCAACAGTTTTAAGATAAAAGACAATGGTATAAACCTTGGAGTGGGCTATTTGTTCCGGTCATTAAACACACAGGAAACAAGCCTTTCTAGGTAGAAAACTAATTTACAAAGGGCAACGACTTCATTAGAGTACAGAAAATCCCATTACAATAGATAACGACGGACTTATCCAAGCAAGTATTAGAAAGAATGGGAAGGCGAACTAGAAACCGAAATGCCATCATCTACCTGGGTATCTGTTCCTTAAACCTGTCCTCGGGACCTGACCCCAACCAGCAAGTCACTTTCTGAACTGACTTGGCCTTCGGTCGAGGCTCCGCTGGGGTGTCACAGCAGGCGGCACGGGGATTCTAGCAAAGGCGGAGCAGCACACACAGCAGGGCGCTTTCAACCTGACACCACTTTCTTCCCCGACGCTCTCCCGGGAGGGTCAATAGAAAGCATCAGAAAGGAACCACAAGCCGGGCAGGGCCGCCCCCCGACGCTGTCCTTCAGCGAGTCCCCAGCCCCGGATCCGGGCACCTCCCGGGTCCCACCCGCGTGACCTTGGCCGAGGCACTCCCAATCGTGCCACCCGCAGTCCGCACACGCGGGGAAGCCGGGCTGTGCGG
>LOEQ01002606.1:0-12461 GCA_001685075.1 Bramus lutescens | reverse complement strand
CTTTGGAAGAGCAGGCAATACTCTTAACCTCTGAGCCATCTCTCCAGCCCCATCGGTATAGTTTTAAATCCAGTATGGCAACCCAGCAGCAATACTGAGAAAGCCTCACACCCAGGATCTGCCTCTAGTTAGGCTTTCTGTTATACAGAGATAGTAAGTAGGGGCTGGGGAGATGGCTCAATGGTTAAAATGCCTACTTTACAAGAAGATGACTTCAGTTCAGATCCCTAGCACCCTGTAAAAGAAGTCAGGCATGGTCTCCTTGTCTGTAACCCTAGCATAAGCTGGTAGAGATTGACAGCCCCAGAGCTCAGTGTCTAGCCAGTTAGCCAGTCAGTTAACACCAACACCAACTTCAGTGGGAGACACTGCCTCCAATGTCCATCTCTGAATTACACACACATACACACACACATACACACACACACACACACACCACAGGCATAAGGCATACACAGCACACATATACCACACACACATCTCTCTCTCTTTCTCTCTCTGTCTCTCTCTGTCTCTCTCTCTCTCTTTCACACACACACACACGCACACATGAGTTAGTAAGTTTTACTTAGGAAAACTGCTTTAACATTATGACAGTGACTGGCCTTCTACCAAAACATAAACGATTATCATGTTTCTGGGATCTAAGCTTTTTAACCCACGACACCAGGTTCAAGCCCACTGCTTGCTGGCTCTGTGGCTTTGAGCCACTCACTGAAATTCATTTCTGGGATCCAGTTTGTGTTCTCATTGGAAAACCAGTCTGCTGCAGGAAAGCTAGAAGATGGCACTTGGCACACAGTAAGCGCCAGTAAGCGCTTTAATGATGACATTCACTGGACCAAGGCGAGAATCGTGTGGGACCTCTACGCAGTCTGCTTCCTGGCTTCCTCATCTGCTTCCCAACAACAGTTGAGTTGGTTTCTCTGGAAGTTCTCCTGCTTATCCTGAGATGCCCTCTTGCACTCCGTTCCACTGCTCACATGCTGCCCGCCAGACTGTTTGTTTTGGATGCAGGAGGCCAGCCAGGGAGTGNGGCAGGCCTGCCCATACGGTTCCTTGAAACAAAAGTTGATCCCTGAGTCACCGCGGAGAGAAAACAGGACATCTAAACACCCACAGACATGTCAGAGGCAGAATGCCCCAGAGGCAGAGTGACAGGGATAGGGCCCCTATAAGCCTGACAATAGGTAGGAGATTTACCCTAGGGAAATGTAGGGGAATACATAATAAACACATACATACATGCATAATAAATGCAGAGGAATGAATCCTATATAGTCTGAGCAGGCAGTTTGGGAGCAAATGCTCCACCCCACCCCAGTCCAGCCTCATCAATGCTTGTCTCTGTTCCGGTTAACAGCTTTAAATCAGACTTTGCACTCCTGCCTCTTTTGCAGTGTTCACCTCTGCTAGCAACGTCCCCTACTGTCCTTCAGGTCTAGCTTGCTGTACCTACTCCAGAAACGCTCTCCAAGCCAGCAACACACGACTGTCACCATGAACCCACGGCTTTTTCCCACACATGCCCAGGTGAGAGCCACTTATAACTGCTGCCCTGGGGCAGCTAATTCCTGGAGGACACGGTACTATGAAAAGAACAAAACCTTTGTAGTAGGAAGCCCTGAGTTCAAGTCCCAAGTCTATGTAGCTGCTTGGTGGTCTTCAGCATCTTCACAGCTTCTCTGAGCCACGCTTTTCTCCCTTGCCCATAGGCCAACACAGGCATCTCCTGGGGTTATGGTATCATGGGAATTTTAAAGCACTTGGTAAACACTTAGATCAAATAAAAGCTGGAGACAACACGGCTGAAGTGCCAGGGAGGTCTGGTATGAAATCCTGGCTCAGTCTCCTGCTCTTGACTCTCTTTAGACAGGTCATCCAATCTCGCTGGTATTATTTCCCTCCTTTGTAGGCAGAAAGCTTGCTAACTGCCTCTGGAACTAAAGTGACAGTCTAGTATGTTAAGAGAAGAGGTCAGCACCGTACCTGGCGTATGGTAACCTGGCAATGGATGTTAGCGCCTCTCTTTCTCCTCACTGCTGAAAGAGCTTTGGACTTTGGAGTTTATATGTATTTTTTGGTTGCTTAGATGATTTTATTACTGGCTGAGCAAATGAAAGGATAGATGCGAGGTGAGTAAGCAGGCTGATGGATGAGTGGAGGGCATGAACCGATAAAGGGGAGGAGAGATGGCTGAAGGGTTGAAAGGAAAGGTATTGGATGAATGAATCTGATTGTGAACAAAAGACTATCTAACTGGATGAATCAGCAATTGAATAACCAAACTGATAGCTAAATGAACTCCGGGAGAGAATTAAGCACCTGAATAAATGGCCAGTGACTGGAAAGAGCAAATCCCTAAAGGAATGACGAGGAGATTGGACAAGAAATAGCTGTCCCCGTGACCCAGAGACTGTCTCCTTCTGTCTGTCCTTTGCAGAATGACTAACATGCTTCTTACTACACAGGCCCTTCCTTATGAGCAGACAGACCTCACTGATGGGTATCCAAGGCACTAAAGTTCCCGAAGAAGCAAGGCATGGTGGCACATGCCAGTAAACCCAGAACTCAGCAGGCAGAGGAAGGAGGATTGTAAATTTGGAGCCTGCCTAGGATATTTAGTGATGCCTTGTCTTGGAGCAAAAGAGTTTCAGAAAATGGCATCTTTGAAGGTGCATCCCAGCCTGTATTGGCACAGAGGTCAGCCTTCTGGGACCATATGAATGGAGAAAGAACCCACTCTGAGCTGCCGTGGAGCCCGTTCTACCTACTGCCCCAGGTATCTTCTACAGTCTATGAAAGAGGAGGCCTCGCTTAGTTCATTGCAGAAGATGGACACCAGACATCAAGCTAAAACCCCAGGAGGTGGGAATCTGGAGATAGGCATGGCTCACATCCCTCACCGATGTGAGCCAGTAGGTCAGAAAACAACTGTTAATCCATGTGTCATTCTCACAGCCATGAACAACGACTCATAGGTAAAGACATCCTGACTGAGAAACTGCTAACAAGCACTGGTCTTTCTCAAAAGTCACCTTGGGAGGCAGCCAGACAGTGCCAATCCCCTTCTCACACTTACACAGGCCCTTTGCGACAGTAAGGATGTCCCCTTCAAGATACATATCAAAACTTAATATGGAGACTGTTGATATTTAGAGGCTGAGTCTTTGGGAAGTAATTGGGGTTGATCGAGTTATCAAGCTGCAGTATCCATGGTGGAATCAGTGCTGTTAAAAGAAGTAAAAGGGAAGCCACATGCGGTGGTTCACACCTTTACTCCCAGCGCTCGGGAAGCAGAGGCAGGCAGAGAGATCTCTTGTGAGTTTGAGGCCAGCCTGGTCTACAGAGAGAGAGAGTTCCAAGACAGCCAGGGTTACACAGAGAACCCCTGTCTCAGGAAAAACAAACCAAACCACCACCACAACAACAAAGTAAAGGGGAGACCTGAGCAGAGGCCCATGGTAACACATGTCATCCTCTGCCGGCCGTGCTGCAGCATGAAGACCTCTTAGATGCTGAGCATCCTGTTCTGAAACATCTCTGACCCCTCAATTGGGGATCAAACAAACTTCTATTCTGTTTAAGTTTCTGGTTTTGACTATCTTACTATAGTAACACAAAACAAACATAACCCTGGTTTTTTGTCTTTGTTTTTTTGTTTGTTTGTTTGTTTTTTTCTCGACAAGGTTTCTCTGTAGTTTTGGTGCCTGTCCTGGAACTAGCTCTTGTAGACCAGGCTAGCCTCAGACTCACAGAGATCCACTTGCCTCTGCCTCCCGAGTGCTGGAATTAAAGGTGTGTGCCACCACCACCAGGCTCAAAGACAACCCTGTATGGGAAAAGATTCTCCCAAGGCTCAAGATTGGTAGCAAATCTCAAGATTTGCAAAGCACAACCCTAGGTTTCGGGATGGGGAGTCTGCTCAGTTGATGAAGTGTTTGCTGTCCAAGTACAAGGACCTGAGTTTGAATCTGACATCTACCTGAAAGCCAGGCACAACAGCCATGTTTGTAAGCACAGTGGGGATAGAGTGAGGTGGAGACAGGTGAGTCACTGAGCTCATTTACCATCCAGCTTAGCCAACTGAATGAGCTCTGGATTCCAGTCCCAAAAAATAAGTTGGAGAAGGACCAAGGAAGAAACCTGATGTTGACCTCTGGCCTTCACATGCACACACATGCATGTGCACCCACGCACACATTCATGTGCACCCACACATACATGCCCACATAATACACCTGTCATGGTTCATTTTTCCCCCTCAGGACAGGGTTTTTCTATGTATCCCTGGCTGTCCTGGAATTTGCTCTGCAGACCAAACCAGACTGGTCTCAAACTCAGAGATCCTCCTGCCTCTGCCTCCCAAGTGCTAGGATCAAAGGCATGAACCACTACTGCCCGACTCAGTTAGGGTTTCTATTGCTGTGATAAAACACCATGACCAAAAACAACCTGGAGAGAAAAGAGTGTGTTTCACCTTACAATTCATGAATCCATTTTTTGAGGAAGCTAAAGCAGGAAGGCAGGAGGCAGGAGCTGAAGCAGAAGTCATGGAGGAACTCTGCTTACTGGCTTGCTTGGTCATGACTTACTTAGCTTGTGTTGTTACCTCACCCAGGACCTCCTCCTGCACAGCACCTAGGACCACCCACTATGGCTGAGTCCTCTCACATAAGTCACTGATTAAAAATATGTGTTATGTACTTGCCTACAGTACAATCATATGAAATCATTTCCTCAATTTCGAGTCCCTCTTCCCAGATGACAATATGTAGAATTTTAAGACAATTCTGAGGCCATTTCTGAGCTCTCTCAGCCTCAGTGCCTTAGTGCTTCCCCTGCCTCCCTGGGAATCTAACAACTATACATGTACGTACTGAAATGTTGGGAACTTTCTATCTCCCTGAGTCCTTGTAAGTGTTCTCCAAATAGAGCTCCATTCCTGGAATTGGGACAAGATAACCCACAGTTGTCCACAGATGTTTTGACTCAGTCCCTGGGAAGGGGGAAAAGTGACCCTCAGATATTTCCTCTTACCTCACCCGATCTGGCAACCACTCTCCAGCCAATTATTGGTAATAGCCCTTTAAATAAGCCAATCATAATAGTTAAAGAACAACCCCCAGGAACACCCCCCCGTTTCTGTGGATTTTTGCTTTAAAAGTAGCCTGTACCAGCTATTCGGGGTCTTTTTGGCTTCTCAAATGCTGAAAGACCCTGTCACGACAGAATTAGTAAAATCCTCATGCTTTTACATCAACTGTGGTGTGAGAGATGGTCTCTTGGGGCGACTCTTCCTCAGTGATTAGACTCTAGGGTCCAACAAATAGACTGTGTCAAGTTGACATAAAACTAGCCAACACAAACTAGTACACCACAGAGAGAAAGAGAGACACACACACACACCACATGAAGGTGGGGGTGAAGGAGGAGAGAGAGAGAGTCAGTGAGATGAAGAACCCAGTTCACTTTAATGTTGTAATTCTACATGTACACATTCCACACTGAAAAATAAGAATCAATCTTCACTCACCAAAACCACGACTAACACAATGAGCCAGCATGTATTTATCTACTTGCATGAAAAGGACCCATCTATGAAGCGTTGAGCTCTGCTGTCACTGCTTAGCACATCGGGGCTAAACAATTATGAATGATTTGCTATTGCTGTTAGTAATTAAGAATAATATCTGCCAGCTCAAAAAAAAAAGTCAAGAGATCTCTATTGTGTGTTCACTATTTGTTAGCTGAGTGAGTATGTGAAATGAACTGAGTTCAGAGGCATTCTCCCGGGCATGCGCATGGTGAAGAAGGTGGAGGTGAGGCAGATCTACCTATATGCTTCTGAACAAGGATCAGGAAAGCAACTGGTGCTACTGGACTCCCCAGAGAGGCTGTAACCATTAGGAAGGAGTAAATATCCCCACCAGGGACAAACCCCCAAGTGTCAAATCCACACAACTAGCCATAGCCCACACCACTCCTTCCCTCACACTCAAGACAAACACAGTACTTTTCTTTCCATTCCCCTTCCTATTCCCAGCATACATCAGGAATCTTAACTACTTTAGATTTTAAGTTGAAAGTAACCCAGATGATACACAGAATACAAAGACAGTGAAAATCATCCTCATATGGCATCTTTACTCTGGTAAATATCTTTCCAGCTATGTCTCTACACAGATCCATTTAACCAAGGACAAGTGATTTCATCAAATAATACATTCTACTTCATATTTAAAAAAAAATTAAACTCTGAAGTAATTAAACATGCAGGAGGTTACAAAGAGGGTACAAAGAAGCACCCTGTATTCTTGACCAGTTCCCCCAGTAGTTACAGGTACACAGTGGCAGCACAGTATCTAAAGCAAGAAATTGGCATTGCTACAATGTGTACAGATAGCTAGCTTTATCCCATTTGTTGCACTGTGTGTAACTGTGACAGTCAACATACAGATCCACCTGTCACTACAAATGTCTCTTGTGCTTGAGATCAACTTTGGAGTCCATCTGAATCTCTGAGTTAGTAGCCCATTCTTTTTTTTCTGATAATTAGTATTTCCATACTTTGAATATATTATAGTGTGTTTCTTCATCCACTTATTCAGAGATTTAAGAGTTATATTTGTATCTGGGAGGTGTGGCACACACCTTTAATCCCAGAACTCAGGAGACAGAGACCCGTGGATCTCTATGAGTTTGAGGCCACCTTGATATACAGAGCGAGTTCCAGGGCAGGTTCCAAAGTTACAGAGAAACCCTGTCTCGAAAAACCAAAAGAAAAGAAAACAAAAAGAAATATAGTATATTTTGGTTACTTCCATCTGGGGCTGTTAAAGGTAAAGAAATTATAAATGGTCACATGCATTGCCTTTGCTTTTATGTGGTAAGCACACAAGAGTGAAGTTTCTGGGTCACATAAGTGTAGGTTTAGGGTTTTTTTGTTTATGTTTTTGTTTTTTAACTAAAAAATCATTATAATCATTTCCCTACATTTTGTCCAGAGCAAAACTCCATTACATCAGAATGACCTCTCTACCTGTGTAGAGAAGTTCGCTGAGCTACAGGGCGTGGGCTGGGCAACAGCTTGAGTGCTTTCAGTAGTCAACTGTGTGATGTGATTTGTGAGTTTGTTGAAAATAAAGCTATTTCAATTAATTTTAAAAAAAATAGCTGAACCATTTCACACTTGTATCAGCAATGTGTGAAGGACCCACCCTCCCATCTTTGTCAGATTTGGTCTTACCACTTTAATATCAGCTATCCTAATAGGTGTCTTTATCATTCTTTGTGTTTGGAGAGCTTCCTTTGTCTAATTTTTAGAGCCTGTCTCTAGGCAACAAGTGATCCTAGCTTTCCTTCCACTGAGAAGGCTTTCTTGCTTTTCAGTCCTGATTTGCTCACTGGTTAGGGAATTATGAGTCAACTGTGTTCTTTTAGAATATCAAAAAACGTGCCTCTTACTTCTGACCTCCACAGTTTCTAATGGAAAAATTTGCTGCTGTCTAAGCTGCTATATAAATGTCTTATTGATGTTATGTGACTTGTCTTTTTTTTATTCTAAATATGTATTTGATTATTCCAAGGTATTTTACTTGCTTTCAGCTTTTAGAAACTGTCTTTAATGATTCTGAGCATGGATTGCTGTGCTTTTTCACATTTATAATTCAACCACCTTCTTGACTATACAGCCTCATGTCTTTTGCCAAACCAGGGAAACAAAACCACTCTTTTCTTTTTCAGTGCCTTTTGGTCCCACTCTCTTTTCTCCATCCTTCTGGGGCTCTCATGGTCTAATTCTTTCTTATACGCCCATGTATCCCTTGGGGTCGATACATTTTATTTTTCAATTTATTCCCTCCGTTTTATTTAGATTTGGGAGTTCCTACCTTCAAAAATCACGATTCTTCTCTTTTTGTTCTCATTCCATTTTTATATCCATCGAGGGGTAATTCTTTCATTTGCATTGTTTTCTGTTTTCGTTGTTGTTAATGTCTATAGTTAGTCTTCATCATCTGCTTGAGCAGATGTGGTGTCACCTGGGACATTAGTGAGGCACACTTCTAGATGTATCTGTGAGGGCATTTCTAGAAAGGGTAAGCAATGAGAAAGACTCATTGAAAATGGCCAGCACCACCCATGGCCTGGGAACCTAGACGGAATAAAGAAAAGGAAAAAAAGCCAGCAGAATGCTTCCTGCCCAAGCCCAGGTGGGGGATTTCCTGTGCCACATATGGGGCATGCCACACACACACGGGGTTATGGAATCATGGACTGTATGGGCCATGTATGCACGCAGGGTTACGGAATCATGGACTGTATGGGCCATGTATGCACGCAGGGTTACAGAATCATGGACTGTATGGGGCATGTCAAGCATGTGGGGTTACAGAATCACGAGCCATATGAATCATGTTATACACACAGGGTTACCAAATCATGGACTGAACTCTCAGAAACCACGAGCTGAAATAAATCCATTCTCTCTTCTCTATGACAGGTGTTTCAGTCTCAGAGACTGAAAGTAATATTGTGGTGTCTCAGTTCTGAAGTTTCTGTTTGGCTCTTCTTTCAACAGTCTATTTACTGAAATTTCTATTTCTGTATTGATCATTTTACACGTGTGTGTATGCACGTGAAGTATATGTGCACATGTGTGGGAGTGTGCATGCCTGTACTCATGAAGAAGCTAAACAATGAAGCCAGGTGAGCTGCTCTATCAACCTTCTGCTTTAGTCTTCAAGACAGAGACTCTTACTGAGTCTTGAGCTAGGCTGGCAGCCAGCAAGTCCCAGCAATCCTCTTGCCTCCACTTTCCACAATGCTGGGGTCACACACACCTGTGAGGCCACCCCTGGCTGTTTAGGTGGGTGCTGGGATCCAAACTCAGATCCTCAGGCTTGCGTAGCTGGTGCTCTTAGCCACTGAGCCATTCCTCCAGCCCTGGGATGAGAATTCGAGGTCGCTTGCTCACTTGCTCCCTCACAGCACTTTTGCATTTGATTGACTGGCATATAGAATGGCTACTCTGAAGTCTCTGTCAGGCAGTTCCAATCTGTGTCATCTCATGTTGGATCCTTTCTCCTTTTTCTTCATTCAAGTAAAGATCTTTAATCTTGAAACAATGAGTAAACTTTTGTTGAAATTTAGACATTGGGTACATACTTTGTTATGAGGCCCTAGACATTATTATCTTTGGGTTCCAGCCTTCTGTAGTATTCTGAAAAGTCACTCTGGCAGGGAGCTAAATACCTTGAACTGGGTTAGGTAGTAATGGATTTTGAAGTTCTCTATGTGGCCTCCACTGCCAGGGGAGGTAGGTAGGAGGTGTGGGGGAGCCCCATTATTTCTGGACAAATGCAGGTCTTCACAGTAGGTTCCAGCAGATACCACCTCAGTTTAAAGGGGGTGTTCATTTTGCACCCCAAGTGGCCTCCAGTGGCATTGAGGTCTCAGGGTCATCTTGTTACTACTACTGATCAGTAGGGGAAAGTCTCAAGTTTCCATTGGCCCTTTTCTGACGCCACCCTAGCTAGGGAGGAGGTGGGGGAGGACATCTGGGTATCAGTCGCTCAGGCTTCCTGGGGTTGAGAGGGCAGGGAACCTGTCCCTGCAAGCCTTCTCTTCCCACTTGGCCTGCTCTCACAATAACACCCGGTGTGTGGGGTGGGTGCTTGACTGTGAACAGGATTACTGCTACATCTCGGCAACAGAGCAGGCCTAGCCTGCACACATGGCTTTATAGGCTTGAGTGTAGATGGGGTCACCGAAGTCATGTTGAGGCTTGGTTCCCAATGTAATTGTGTCAGGGCATTTTTGTTCACGAGGGATCTGCCCTCACGAGTCTATTCATTTTGCTCTTGAGGAAATGGATTTGTTGTTGCCAGAGCTCATGATTAGAAAGCTGTGTCAGCTCCTCTGTCTCCTTCCCTCTTTCCTGGAAGTGCCCATTTCACTTCTCCGTCTGATTTTTTGCTATGGATAGCAGCGTGAAGCCTTGCCAGAAGTCCAGAAGACAACAGTGGCTTCTCAGCCTCTAGACCATGAACAGAAATCAACCATTTTGGTTTTCCTAAAAACACGTTAGCTAGTCTCCAATTTCCCATTATAATTGAGAATGGACTAAGAAAAATATGCAAAGTGTACTTTAAAATGTACAATTGCCTGTACCTCCAGAGAACTAAGTTAGTTATAGCTATTTAAACATTCTGCCTTTGGTGTGCCGTCCAGTGATTATCAGCATCATCTGATGGGAATACCTGATAAGGAGTTTGTCCCTCTGGTTAACTCTCCCTGCCCTTTAAACCTTCTGGGTCTTCAGTAGACATGGTTGATTCTCAAAACGAAAAATCACAGGCTGAAGATGATCACTGTTGGCAGGTTCAGCCTACCCCTTACGCATATGACCAAGAAACCCCTCCTCCTTTCTCCTTGAATGACTTCAGAGTCCTTTACCCAAAGTATAGCCCTGTGGGTATCCAATAATCTGGAGGGGCCTAGGGAAAATGAACCTCCCTCATGGCCCAGGCAGACCCTGCTAGACGGCCTCTGATGTGATTTTGCTCTCACAGCCAAGCTTCTGGGACCCTTTGAGTTCTAGTCCATCCTCTGGTCTTGATCTAGGACCCCCTCGTCCCTTTACCTCTCATTGCAACTCAGGAGCTGCCACCACAAGTTAAGGAAGGGTGTTCACTTTCCCTCCTCAATCTGTAGCTAATAAAATGTCTGTCCCAAGCAATAGTTCTCCAAGAGTGCAAGCATCCGTGAGGGCAGGCTCCGTGGGCTTCTCCTCACTGCTGACCTATGATGTGTCTGTCCTGCTGTACACCACGGACCCACGATGCATGTTGTTGTACACTGCTGACCCACGATGCGTGTTGCAGTACGCTGCGGACCCACGATGCATGCTGCTGTACACTGTGGATCCACGATGCGTGCTGCTGTACACTGCGGACCCACGATGTGTGCTGCTGTACACTGCAGACCACGATGCGTGCTGCTGTACACTGCGGACCATGACGCATGCTGCTGTACGCTGCGGACCCACGATGCGTGCTGCTGTACACTGTGGATCCACGATGCGTGCTGCTGTACACTGCAGACCACTATGGGTGCTGCTGTACACTGCGGACCCACAATGCGTGATGCTGTACACTGCAGACCACGATGGGTGCTGCTGTACGCTGCAGACCCATGATGTGTACCGATGTACCAAGGCAGTAACTGACAAAGCTCTCAAGTCAGAGGTGTCTCCTGTGCTTTCAGCTATCCTGTCTGCAAGGCAGCAGGCAACAACCAGAGGGGTTAGGGCGGCTGGGTGAGACCTCTACCTGGGTAGCAAGGGAAGACTGAGGCTGGTTGTTCAGAAGAGTCAGCAGCTAAAGGTAGTGGATGAGGTCATGTTCCTACCTCCAAAGGTAGTGGATGAGGTCATGTTCCTGCCTCCAAAGGTAGTGGATGAGGTCATGTTCCTGCCTCCAAAGGTAGTGGATGAGGTCATGTTCCTGCCTCCTCCTTCACACAAGCATTTGCCCTCCAGCCATTCCAAAAATATGGCTTTTAAATTGTACCTGATTATTTTGTCTGGAGCATTCTTCAGCTATGAGCCCAGTGTCACTGTGTACAGAGTTCTTATCTTGATTGTGGCTTAAGGGTCCATTTTGTATCTCTACCACTAGGTTGTGAGTGATAGAGGCGAAAACTCAGATTTCTACAATCTCCTCTCCCTCTCTTTCTCTCTCTGTTTCCTCTCACCCCCCCCATCTACCACTGAAGAACAGATGTTAGGGAAAGAGCTTTAGATGGTCCAAAGATGCACAGTCAAACAAGATCATTCTCAGGCAAGAACAACTGAAAACAGAAGTTTCCAAAAACAATACCTATCAATCAAAAAGAATGGGTTGCCAGTGGTGCAGTGGTGGGATTTCAGGCAGTAGAACAGACAAGGCAAGGAGGAGACAGAAAATGTGGCCCAAGGCTTTCTTTAAGATCTGAGAGGCAGGTCTTACCTACTCAGTCATGAATAATTCTGCTGGGGCCAAATCATTCTTCATTTTCCTTAAAAACTTATCTTCATTGACTTAAAAGAGTGGCAAAAGTATCTATTAACTTACCAATTAATGTGTGTGTGAGAGAGAGCATTTGTCTGTATATGTCTCTGTGTGTGTGTGCGTCCCTGTGAATATATGAGTGTGTGTCTCTGTGTATGTGAGTGTGTGTGTGTGTGTGTGTGTGTGTGTGTACAGGGGTGTGGAATCCCGAGGTTGACATTGGGTGCTTTTCTCAGCCTCAGCACTGCTGTCACTCAGCTGTGCCATCCAGGACCACTCCCTGATACCTAGGCTTCCTCTCCTGTGTAAGATGAAGATAAAGGCAGACCCTCACACGGTTAAGGATTAAACCCGGGGACTGGAGAGATGCCTCAGAGGTTAAGAGCACTGACTGTTCTTCCAGAGGTC
>LOEQ01002605.1:184478-201228 GCA_001685075.1 Bramus lutescens | reverse complement strand
TTCTTTGCAAAATATTCCGAATTTTCCTCTTACTATTCGTCCTTCCTTTGCTTCCTCGGGCAGTGGCACCGGAGAGTGAGTCCCTGGGCCTTGCCTAGCGAGACTAGCAGCCCCGCTGTGGCCGCGCTTGAGATGGCCTCGGCTCCTTGGAGATGTTACTGCCCAGCTAACCCTGTAGAAATGGTTCTTATTCAGCAGGCTGACGCTAAAAAGCCAGATAGCGGTTTTTGTTGGGGAATCCGTGCTGCCTAGCAGACAGCGTCTTGGCTTTAGGAAGGACGGCGGTTTCTTCATTGACCACGCAGGTTCTGATAACTAGTTGTTGCTGTTGGTGAATTGCACACTAGCGGTAATTGTCACACGCACAGCTCATCCAGTTTTCGCAGAAGCGATGATGGATGAGCACGGAATGATGGCCGTTTTACACAGTAGAGAAAGCTCACGGAGTTCCGTCTGGGTTACACAGCTACCAGTGACAGAGTCCATGTTTCAGTTCAGATCTCTTTGATTCCAGAGCCGTTGTCTTAGATCAGTTTTGTTAACTTGGGTGAATGAACTGACTTAGATCTGAAAAGTCAAAACTGGAGGCGACTAACTAGGGACACGGTTTTTATGTCAGGTAAGACTTTAAAGACAATCTTAGTGTTAGCATAGTGTTTTTATTCTGACATAGAAATTAGAATATCCTTGCTCTGTACTGTAGACTCGACCTCTTTTCAAGTAGACCCTCCCCACTGTCATGTACATATGTTCGTTTCTTCTAGTTCAAACCTCTGCGAAAGTTCCACGATTTCTCCCTGCCACCACGCTCTGCACACCTTCTCACTGCTTGCTCATTAAATGGAGTTTTCTCTGCCTCCTTGTCAATCCCATTCTCCTGGTCCTATTTGACTTGCATGCCATCGTCCCTTGGGAACTGCTCTGTAATGGTCACAGCTAGTGTGTGTTGGCAAGCCGAGTAGACGGTTTTCAATACTTGCCTTTTGATGCTGGTAGCCTTGGGCATTGTAGGGTCTTTTTCTCCTCAAAGCACTTTGCTGCTTACTTTATTTATCGTTAGACTTTCATAATTTTTCTCCATGTGCTTTGGTGATCATTTTCTTTGCATGTTTAACCTCTTCCATCTGATTCTGAAATATTGAAGTTAAGTCTGATATCCTCTTTTTTCTCTTAATTTATGGCAAGAATATCCAAAGTTAAGTTTCTCATTTATATCATCTTCAATTTTGATTAATTTTTGTAAAGCATTCTGTTTTTGAGTCTTGATTCAATGTGTTTTATATCAGAATTTCTCAAGCACTTCCTGTGGCAAAGTTAAAAATGGCCAGTAGGTCACATATTGACAGTTTTGTAAAATAGTGCAATTAGAAAAATAAATTTAAAAACCAAAATAATGATATTTATTGGGTTCACAGACACAAAATTTTGTCTGCGTGCAGTAAAAGTTTAAGTGATTGGTTTCGTACTTAACCTTATTATGAACTTGTAACAAGTAGTTTGTAGACTATATCTTGAATAGTATTGTCCATTACTTCTTCCCTTAGTTTTTCAAAGCCCCTGTAGAATCAATTTCCTAAGTCTTCTACTTCCAGTAATGCAAGCTTTAGTCCTTAAATCATTCAGAAACTGCTGGGCAGTGGTGGCACATGCCTCTGAAACCAGCACCCAGGAGGCAGAGGCAGGATGATCTCTGAGTCAGCCTGGTCTACAGAGTGAGTTCCAGGACAGCCAGGGGGGGTCACACAAAGAAATCCTGTCTTGAAAAAACAAACAGAAATCTAGGGGTTAGACATAACACAGCTTTCTCACATCTACATCTGCTCCATTACTGAATTGTGCCTTATCCAGGTAATTTTCTGTATTCCTTCTCACAGCAGTATTCCTGCTGCTCCTGTTTCAAACCCAGACACCATCATCTTCACCTGAACTGCTACAGTGACCTTTATTTGATTTCTCTGCGTGCAATTTTGTCCTCTTACTCTTTTTTCTACTCTGTAGTCAGAATGATGTTTTAAAATGGAAATCCTGTGGTGACACTACTGTTCTTCCCCATGGTTTGCCATAGTTATTAGGGTTATGGCTGGAATCTTGATACACTACACTACCCTGCATGGCTTTTGCCTTCCTTAAGCAACTTTCTTTGTCGCTCATCTTTTTTTAGTCTCTGAAGAATGGATCATACTCCTGTCTGTTCAAAGCATCTGTGCTTACTTTTTCCCTTAAGAAAAATAATCTGATCTTCATAATTAGTTATTTCTTCCTCCTCCTCCATACCTGAATTTTAACACCACTTTCTTTGATTAGCATTCTCTAATTCTTCCAAATTAGGTCAGATCACACAGAATAGGCTAGGTCTCTGTTGCTAGGTCTCTCAGTCAATTTGAGGTTGTATAGTCTTAGTTTGTAACTATACAGTTACTCAGAACTCATTGGATAGCTAGTCCTACTAGATTACAAACTCCATGAGGCAATGGAGCAAGGGTGGATGGTTGTTTGAAATTAACTTTATGAGCTGGTGAAATGACTGGATGAAGATCTTGTGGGACAGACATAAGGACCAGATTTCAGATATCAAGCACCCATGTAAAAACCTGGATGTGGAGGCGGGGAGGATGATTCAGTGGGTAAGAGCACGTGCTTTGCAAGCCCGAGGACCTCAGTTTGAATCCCGAGCACCCCTTTAAAAAGCCAGATATGGTTGGGTGTGTCTTGTAATTGGGAGCTAGAAACAGATGTATCTTGAGAGCTCACTGGCCCAGAGTAGCCAAGAACTATCAAGGTTCTTTCTGATTGAGTAAGGCCCATAACACAGAGTTATAATGTAGTGATACATACCTGTGGTCTGTGCAGAGGCGGTCTTAGTTTCCTTTCCATTGCGATGATAAGATACCCTGGAAAAGCAGATTAAGGGAGAATGGATTTATTATGGCTCACAATTTCAGGTTATTAGTTCATCATCGCAGGAAGTCACAGTGGCAGGACCTTGAGAGAACTGTCCACGTTGCATCCACAGTCAAAACAGAGAACAGTAAGTTCTTCTGTGTGTTCATTGCTTCCTTTTGGTTGTGAATGTAATGTGATTAGCTGCTCTAAGCTGTGAGTGCGAGTTTGATCCTTAGAACCTGCATGGTGTAAAGGAAAAAATAGATTCCCTAAAACTATCTTCCACTACCCTGAGCACCTACTAAAAAGGACTGGTAGAATTCTGTGGTCAGCTTTAGTAGATTTGGATGTTATAAGCAAAAAAGTGTATAATAGTGGTATATTAAGACACAAGGACTTGGCTGAAAATTTGTACGTGAGTTCCATTAGCAGGGAGGTGTGGAGTTTTTTTTTTAAGGAAGGTTTTGAAATCCTGGATTATGTGGTTCAGAAGTGAAAACAAGCCTGTGGAGCCAGATAGATGTTCCGGTTGTAGTCTTTGAAATTTAGCACCTGACTTGGTTCTTTCTGCAGTAAGTGCAGAGACTCTTGGAAGTATAGTTAGTTTTTGTAGTTGGTGCCGTTTGTGACAGTGCTGAGGACAAAACCTGAGGCCTTGGCCATGCTAGAGAAGTGCTCTACTCTGAGTTAATATACCCCAGTCACAGTATGTCCTTAATGAGCCAAGAGATTTCTTCTCCTTACGCTAAACTTTGTAGGTTATTCTCACACTTTACCAGTAAGCATTCCAAAAAGTTTGGTTTTACGTTAGTTTAAAAAAGAGGATTTCTTCAGGATATGATAAACTCAATAGTATGTTTATATGAATATAGGATTTTCATTTATTCTAAAAATGCCTTAATTTTAGTTATGAGTATAAAATAAATTCTCTTTTCTTTTATAGTAGATGGAAAAGTTCCTAAGACTTTCCAGAATTCCCTTATTCATCTTGGACTTAATACTATGAAGTCTGCAAACATATGTATAGGTCGACCAGTGCTCCTTACCAGTTTGGATGGAAAGCAGGAGGTAAAATTCCTTATCCTTTTACTAGAAGCATTGGAAATCGTTCTGGTTTTAACTTTGAATACAGTCAGGAGTCAGTGAACAGAAGTTTTTAATTGTGTATGTGAATCAGGAGTTGGCTCTTTCCTTCCATGATGTCTGCCTCAGGACTCAGCCTCAGGTTGTCAGGCTTGGGGGTAAGTGTCTTTGCCTATTGAACCACTTGCTGACTCTAAAAAAAAATACACTTTTAAAGATAGTTGTAAAAGTGCTGGAGAGATGGCTCAGCAGTTAGAATGTGTACTGTTCTTCCAAAGGATCTGAGTTCAATTCCCAGCACCCTCATTGGGCAGCTCACAGTTGCTTATAATTCCAGCTCTCGGGGAACCTGATGCCTTTGGCTTTTGTGGACACCAGCCCATGTGCGCATATCCTCACACCACATATATGTACATATACATAATTAAAGTAATAAATCTTTAGAAAAATAAGTCTGTCATGTACATAGTAGTCAGTCAAATACCATAGAGAAAGGGCCATTGCTTATTTGTTTTTTTTACAGGGAGGTAGTAGCACATGTCCCTTTAAGTACATAGTTGTTAAGTACATTTCTGTGTAGAAATGTGGTCTTAAGAAAGAAGAGCATCTGCCCTACATACAAATACTTACCCATATTTTCCCTTGATGTCATGTGGAATCTGAGGACTCCAAGACCAGCGCTTTCCCCAGATTTTCAGCAGCCTGACTCTGCCTGTTGCCAATTCCTGCCTCTGCCATAACCCCCGTCCCCCGTACCCTGCTTCTTTCATCCATGGGAGATGTTTGTGTGTTCTTTTATGAGAATGTGTGTGCGTGTGTTCCTATGCATGTAGAGACTGCAGATGTTTCTTTGGTTGCCCCACCTCACTTTTTGAGATGGGTCCTGTCATTTGACCTGGAACTCTTAGATATGTCTGTGCTATTTGGCTTGTGTGCTCCAGAGACCCAGTGCCTCCTCAGCACTGAGATTACAAGTATGAGCCACCACACCTGGCTTTTTCCATGGGTTCTGGAAGTTGAACCCAGGTCCTCATGCTTGCATAGCAAACACTTTACACTCTCCAGCCCTAAGACCCAGGATTAAAGAGACTCTTTTTGTTTGTTTGTTTGTTTGTTTTGTTTTGTTTTATTTTCAAGACAAGGTTTCTCTGTAGCTTTGGTGCCTGTCCTGGAACAACCTCTTGTAGACCAGCCTGGCCTCGAACTCACAGAGATCCACCTGCCTCTGCCTCCCTAGTGCTGGGATTAAAGGCATGCACCACCACCACCCGGCTGAGCCTCTTACACTTTTTGCAATGTGTCATAGAGAGGAAGTACCAGACTGTGTTCATTACAAGTTATCCTGCTTTTAATATTTTTCTCCTTGACTTATTACCGTCAGTTAATGTTTTTGTCTTTTTTTTAAGTCTGCCTTCTATCATCTCACTATTAGCTCCTTTCTGATTTTCAGAGATGATGTAATAGTCATTAAAAATAATTTGCAAACTTACATAGGATTTAGTTTTATATTTTTGAATTGCAGTTTATCCCACTACAGGTTGTGTGAGATACTGTTTGGGACTAATCATTGTTTTCTGTGTAGTGGATGTGCTTAACATTCCCTTCCTTATAAATTGATGTTATTATATGTACTGATTTTCTGATATTGTTATTTATTTCTCTGAGTAGGTTTATACAGCCTGGCCAGTTGCAGGATTTCCTGGAGGCAGAGTTGGCCTGAGTGACGTGGCACAGAAGAATGTGGGTGTGAAAGCTGGAGAGACCATCCGAGTGCAGCCTGTTTTGGGAGCTGTGCTCCAGGCTCAGGAAATGGACTTGGCACTGAGGTTTGGTTTTTCTTTGGTGACTATCTAGCTCAAAGCTGCCCAGAGGAAATGTGAAGGGGATTGGAGAGATTGTCAAGAGTTCGTGTCTTTGGAAAGACCCAGCTTTGGTTCCCAGCACCCACATGATGGATCACAACCATCCATTACTCTGGTTCCATTGAATCCAAAGCCCTCTTTTGACCTTGGGGAACACTAGGTACAGATGTGGTACACAGACATACATGCTAGCAAAACTTAAAATAAAATAAATAGATCTTTTAAAATAAAAAGAGAAATATAAACATGTTAATTTTGTGTTTTCTAAATAGACGAAGAAATGGATTTATCCACAGATAACACACTCCAGCTCCTTTTCTAAATCAAATCTTTAAAATCCAACATGTCTGCTGTATTTGTAGCTCATTTGTCTGTTTGAAGCAAGTTCTTACCATATAGTCCAGGCTGACCTTGAACTTATGATCCACCTGACATAGCCAATGGATACTGGAAAATTTCTCTTTTGTGTTTGGGGTGGAAACCGGGGCTATGCATATACTCATACTCCCATTTCTAGCCTTAATAGCCACATGTTAAATGAGTAGTGATACACTATGATAGCATTGGCCAAATGGGTGAATACAATTTATGTATAAGGGACTCTGATGCCCTGTAGTTAAGTAGCCTTGACATTTTCAGTGAAGGAACTGATGAATACTTAGCAGTGTATTTCATCTTAGCTTGCAGTTAAATCAAGGCACTTACAGCTTATTGTGACTAGCTAAGAAATCGTTCTTTTCTCTTTGCCACTGAAAAATATTCTAATATGAAAATGTCAACTACTTAATAATTAACAATGCATAAATTAATTTCTTAGTGAGTCATAACCCCCAGAAATAACTTAAAGATTTTTTTGCTGTTAATTCTTTTGAGAATTGAATACAATATATCTCAGCCGTATTCACCTTCCCTTCACCATCTCTTCATTCCTTACCTACCTAGGTTTAAATACATTTTAAATAGGGCAGCAGAATGTAAACAAGAAAGTTAATTTCCACTTAGGAATATCAGTCATTTAAATCAAGGTAGCCAAAGAATTTTATTAGTGATATTGGAGCTCTTTCTAATGGAAATGACTTTTATCTATACCTGTTCTTCAAATTTATAACTGTCTCTTATTCACTTAATAAAGTAATAGGTAAGGGCCAGAGAGACTGCTCAGGGGTTAAGAGTATTTGCTGCTCTTGTAAGATGGCTCAGGTTTTGTTCTCGGCACCCACGTACTGTTTTTCTAGTTCTAGGATATTCAGTGCCTTCTGGCCTCCACAGACATCAGGCACTTAGATTGTGTGTCTACATACACGAGGGCAAAATACACATATATTAAAAAAAAAACAAATCTTAAAAGTAAAAATAACTTGATTTGGTGTTTTACAAATAGAATTCAGTTTAAGTTAAACTAAGTATGTAGTTGATTCTCGTTGTTTATTTGTGGTAGTTATGTTCTCTTGAGGTTTCCTTCACACTGATAGAGAAAACAGAGCCATTGTTCTTGGTGAGGAATTTGTGTAGCTGTGTATCTCTTACACAGACTGTGATCTTGAATACCTAGTTCTGATAGGATTCTATGTATGCGCCATCGGAACAGGAGCACCATAATATTAAGAAATTTACCCGAGGCTATCTCCATGTCGAGTTGAGTTCAAACCTCCTCTGTCTGGCCCCAGAGCTAGATTTTGCACTGTACCACATCCGTCCTGCATTATCTCTGAGTCAGAGCTGAAACAAAAGGCAGAGTATCACCCATAGTATACCTCAGTTGACGATATAGTTAATAGATGACCCAAACTTTGGGGTGCTGTGGTACATCCATAGCAACCACAATTACTCTGTGAATTCTGCATGTAAAATTGATCTTCAGTAAAATGAATTTGTAACATAGCATTCACAGATAGTTTTGGCCATATTAATACAGTTTATATTTCAATTAAATGAGCTTGTTAATCAGTCTCCCCTGGCACAAAACTGCCTCTGTTCTATGGGTCACTGACAGTTGGACAGTTGTGGCTTCCCCTGTTTACACATTCATGCTGACACATAAAAGGGGGAGAGAGTATTTGAATACTTTATTTATGTTATTATTTAAAATATTTTCTTTCGTGGGGTGTGTGTGCTTGTGTATACAAATGTATGTGGGGTTGGAGGTGTGCTCACTTGGGTACAAGTGTGGATGTCTTTCTCCGTCCTCTCACTCTATTTTTGTCTGTTTGTGTCTTCTATCTGTCCATTTATTTCTCTTTCACTGAATCTGGAGTGTGCCATTTTGGGTAGATTTGCTGGCTAGGAAGTTCCAAGGCATTCATCTGTTACATCTTTCTTTGCAGTGTTGGGGTTACAAGCCCAACTTTAATATGGGTGCTGGAGATCCGAAGTAGGGTCCTGTTGTTTGTACAACAGATACCCTGTGAACCTTCTCTTTAGCCCTTTGGAAACTGTTTATAAGCAGGCTTTTAAAAGTAGGTGCAGTGGTATTAGATGTGCCTACTTCCCGTACTTCCTGTATACAGCTCTTCTGGTGGAGACAGTGATTATTACTAGGACGATCCCAAACCGTTCTACTAACCAGAGATCCTTCAACAGAAGCATTAAAATATATGAGCCCTATGTTTTCCTTAGGCATATCCCTCAGAATCAATTTTCATTGCAGTCGTATTTTTTCCTACTTGCACCTCTTTATGTAATGCACTATACAGGATTTGATTTTCCTGAAGATCTAATGTGTAAATTATGCAAAAGGGATGAAGCTAGCTATGAATAAAAGCCTTTTTCTGTTCTAGGCAAGTTCAGAAATGGAGTAATCAGTTTAGGCAAGTGTGCTTTCAGATGTATTTGACTGATTCACACAGAAATACCCTTCTCATTATGATTTAACATGCATGGTATATTTGTTCATGAATGTATCTAGATAGATGGATAGCTATATATACACATGTATATGATACATGTACATGAAGTATACGTGTATAAGAAAATGTTTTACAGAACAGTATTTACCATTTCCATGCAGTGTGCTCTGACATTTCATATGGGATTGGTTTTTATGGTTTTGTGGTCTCTTAATGAATATTACCTTATGTTTTGAAGATCACTGCCCTTAACCTTCTGTAGCATCAAACTGAAGATATTTTCCTGCAAGAAATATGTATCTGAAAAGTATTAAAAAAACTGCCTGAATTGTGCCTTTTACTTTTAGGCTTTAGACAAATTGTTCTTCTGGTCTATAATAGCATTGTATGGCACTTTTTCTATGGTTTAGTTTTTAATGTACTAATGCTGATTTCTGTTTGTTTTTCTTTCCTCTCTGTAGTGACAAAGATAAGGAAATTAATGAAGAAGAACTGACTGGTTGTATTCTGAGAAAACTAGGTGAGAATAGTATTTTAAATTGTCTTCTTCAGTTTTAAGCAACAAAGGAGCAACAAACAGTCCTTGTAGACTTTTTTTTTAATAACTAAGTGACTATTCTCTTATTTTTGTCTATCTCTCCGGTCCAGACTATTTTCATTCTTCAAATACCCATTTGAAGACAAAGCTGGTGGTAGAAGTAAAACGCGCCCCCCCCGTGTGTGGGGGGAGCATGCAGGCATGCATTATGCATGTATTGTGCTGCAATAGTTTGGGTTCTGACACCCTAAATAGGGGTAAGGGGATAAAGAAAAGAGAAAAACAGACATATACAGAAAAGCTTGGGTCTAATGTTCTCACTCTGATGAAGTAGCAATTGCTACTTCCACCAGACAGTAATCTCAGTATTTTATTAAGGTACAACAAAGAGGGCTAATCTCAGGAGGAAGTGTCTGTAGCTAGACAGTCTCAAGCTGTAAACATGGGAGGAAGAGGAAGCTGCAGTTGCTAGTTTAAATACACTCTCACCTGGACCCCCCATAGGAAAGCTTTGCTGGTCCATATGGTAAATAGCTTTGCTAATTTAAAATGGGTTTGAGACTTTGGAGTCCTTCTCATAGCTGTGCACGGTCAGCAATACACATTGACTCAAGGCGTCAGTCACTCAGGACTTTCTCTTCTCCATACACGAGTACATGCTTGTGTGTACATGCATGTGTGTGCTTGAATATACATGGAGGCCAGAGATCGACACTGGGTGTTTCCGTCCCCACCTTCTTTATTTATTTAGAGTCTTTGACTGAACCTGAAGTCGGTGGGTTCAGCTAGACTAGTTGATGAGCAAGCCACAGGCTTCCTCCTGCTTGCTTCCCCATGGCTGAAATTACAGGGGTGCATAAAGATGCTTGGGTCCTTGTGTTTGCTCAGTAAGCACTTTACTGAGACTTTTTTTTTTATTTTTAAAGATTATTGTGATCGTGTTGTGTACGAATGTTTGTCTGCATATGTGTATGTACACCACATAAGTGACTAAACTGAGGTTTTTAACTTTTGCTTGTACATTTTCTAATGAGGAACATTGCAGTGTTGGTTTGAGTGTGCCATTTAAACTTGGTAAAAATGGATCTTTTTTGCTATGATTTCTAGAATTTTAGATTTACTGATGTATAGGATTTGAAAGAACGAGTTTTTTATACAACTGATACTGTGTCAGGGGAATTTGTCTCCTCTATTTTTTGTGACAGTTTCTTTATTAGTGTTCCAAGTTTGTTAATAGCAAGTAAGTTGCTGTTAAAACTGTTAAATGGGAAAATTATGCTAATGTCTATATATTTAATCATTTTTTAGATGGCAAGATTGTTTTACCAGGCAACTTCCTATACTGTACTTTCTGTGGAAGACTCTGCAAGTTGCAAGTGTTGCAAGTAAAAGGGACAGATGGCAGAACCTTGGGAAAGCCTCAAAGTGCCTCTGACACTGACACCCAGGGAGTGGCCTCTGAACATTCTAGCATGGAAAGCAGTGATGTGGATATATCTTTCCAGCTAAGCCAGTTAGATCTGAAAGAACCTCAGAGCCCAGTGTCACAAAGTACCCCCTGTAAATCCGTTAATGACAGAATTATGAATGAAGCTGGTGAAGTTTTGTTGGATGTTACAAAGAGCCCCAGAGATGGCAGTGGACTTGGACTAAAGGAAGCCATGGGTCTTAAATGTGGTTTTGATCCATCCAGAGAAGGAAATACACGGCCTATCAGTGAAGAGAAACTATTGAAGTCTACCAGTGCAGGGGCAAAGAACAATACTGATACATTTTATTTTATTTCTTCAACAACAAGAATCAATCTTAAAAAAAATTGTACAAATTCAAAAGAACAAGACAGCCAATTCAAAGTAACTTACGACATGATTGGCGGCTTAAACAGTCAGCTGAAAGCAATAAGAGAAATAATTGAACTGCCTCTCAAGCAGCCTGAACTTTTCAAGAGTTACGGTATGTCACTTTAGTTTGCTATGTTCGTGTTCCATTCAAACAGAGAAACCCTGTGTTGGTGGACTGGATCTTCAGAAAATATCTTTATTTTATTTTTTGGTTTTTTGACACAGGGTTTCTCTGTGTATCTACAGCTGGCTGTCCTGGAACTTACTCTGTACACCAGGCTAGCCTCAAACTCACAGAGATCCGCCTGCCTCTACCTCCCTGAGTGCTGGAAATAAATTGTGTGCCACCGTTGCCTGACCGAAAAGTATCTTGTTATGCTAGATAAGTCATAATGTCTAGAGAAATAAGCATATAGTCATGGTTCAGTTAAACCTTGTTAGGAAATTTAGTTCTTTGTGTGTCTGCCTTGAAGCAAGTGGTTAACAAAGTAACTCACTCCTAAGAAACTCAGAGCTACTTCTGCATGTTGTACAAATTCTTTGCTTCTATTTCTTACGTAATACCACCCATTTTTCCCCTCTCTTATGAATCTTCATGTATGTAAAAGGAACTCATGGATTTGTGTATTTTTTTTTAGTAATTTTTGTATTAAGAGTACAAGTTGGAAGAAATTATGTTGTGTTCTGATTGCTGAACTGTGCTACCTGAGATGGCGCAAGACAAGGGCTCTGTTTTAAAAAACAAACGAGGAAAAACAAAAAAATATTCATGCTTCCCTCACTGTGATTTGTAGAGGTAGAGAAAGTCATTGCTGGTTTCAGGGTTTGGGATAGATAGGACATCTTTCTGGGAAGTAGGGAGAGGTAGGATTCCATTTCTAACTTATGTTGGAAGTTATATTTAACAAGAAAATTAATAATCATACTGAATGCACTGTGTATTTTTTTTTTTTCTTGTAGGAATTCCAGCACCTAGAGGGTTGTTACTCTATGGTCCTCCCGGCACTGGGAAGACAATGATTGCTAGGGCTCTTGCTAATGAAGTTGGAGCTTATGTTTCTGTAATTAATGGTCCGGAAATTATAAGCAAGTAGGTATATGATTTAAAGTAAATGTTCACTACTAAGTTTATATATTTCAGGTGTAGCTTCTTAAATAGTTGTGTTATATTTTTGCCTAGATATTCTATACTTTAAACTGTTTTTGAGTATTTTAAATTTGCCCCTCTTTTTCTGAGGTATGGTCTTACCTATGTAGCCTAGCCTGACCTTTACTTTCCATCTTTGTGCCTTCATTCCCCAAATGCTGATATTATATATGTCCTTCTAAATTTGCTTTATAGTATACACAATATTTGAAAATAAGTTTTGAAAGTAATTTTAAGTATTTTAGAAATGCTTGTGAATTCAGACCACCTTTATAGAAAAAAATTTTATAAATAATAAGAAATGTAAAACACTACATGTTTTTTATTCCTTACAGATTCTATGGTGAGACTGAAGCAAGGTTACGCCAGATATTTGCTGAAGCCACTCTACGGTAGGTACTGTTAATATTTGATGTTTTCGAATTAATAATTGAAACTCTGTTTAGTGAAAAATAGTGGCACTTTATGTAAAACTAAGGAGTAACACAAAGATAGTGATGGCCTTAGAGATTGATGGGAGACTTAAGGAAATGTTACCTGTTTGTGGAAGTTTGATAAAGAAGTTACTAAATGACATAAAGTAGAAGAATTAAGACAATGAAGGAAACTTAGGCTGGGTGGAGATTCATCGCAGAATAGACTGCTTTTGTTGGTTCTCAGTAACATTTCCCGTGCTATTAGTCTTTTCCAGAAAGTCTTTTGTTTGTACTGACTCTTAAAAGTATTTGCCCATGATTTCCTGTAGCATTTTCAGGATTCAAGTCTAATAGTTTTGAAACCTTTGCATATATTTTGGTGTAGTATACGAAATATCTTCATTCTACATGTGGGTATTTACTTTTCAAGTTTTTTTTAATCCAGCAATTGTTTTAGACATGTTTGTTAAAAATTGTATGAGTATTGCTATGTCCTTTATTCCATTAGTCTGTGTGTCTGTTTTTGTGTCAGTACTATGCTGGCTTTTTTTTTGTTGTTTTGTTTTGCTTTTCAAGATTTGTTTATTTTTATGTGTATGAACATTTTCCCTGCATGTATGTCTGTCTACCACATGCATGCAGTGACTCAGAAGAGAGCGTCTGACCCCCTTGAATTGGAATTGCAGACTGTTGTGAGTCCCCAGGGTACTGAGAATCAAACCCAGTTCATCTGCAAGGCTCCTCAAGTGCTCTGAATTGCTGAGCCATCTCTCAGGCGTTCATGCTGTTTTTTCTCACTGTGGTTCTGTAGTAGTCTGAGATTAGAATCTTGTAGCTCCAGTGTTCCTCTTTCTGCTTACTATGACTTTGATTGTAATAGTGGGCCACAGAGGTCTGTCCTAACCTTTATTTCTGCTACTGTGATAAAATACTCAAATAGAAAGCAACTAAGTGGGGCAAGGTTGTTTTTTTTTTTTTTTTAATTTCAATTTTTTCCTTAGCTCACAGTTCTAGGTTGTAGTCCATTATTGTGGGAAAGTCAAGTAACAGCTCAGCTCAGCTGGTCATATCACATCCATGGTCAAGAACAGAAAGAAATGAGTGTATAAAGATTTGCTTGTTTGTGTTCAGCTTGAGTTTTTCACTCTTAACGGTTCAGGGCATGTAGGGAATGGTGTCTTTCCTATGGATTTATTTCAGACAGAGTTCCTCAGAGACATGCCCATGACCAATTCAATTTAGATAGTTCCTCATTGAAATTGTAGAGTAATTTTAGGTTGTGTTAAGTTGACATTTATAGCTAGCCATTATGGAGTCTTATTTTCTATGGATGCTGGAATGTTTTTTCTAGTTCTATGAAGAATTTCACTAGAATCTGATAGGGAGTACATGAAATCTATAGGTTGCTTTTAGTGACCTTTGTAATGATATTAACTGTCAATCCATAACATGGAAGGTCTTTCATATATTTTGCCTTCTTTATCTTTTCAGTGTCTTGAAGTTTTCATGTAGTCTTTTCACCTCCTTGGCTAGATTTTTTTCCTAGGTTGTTTTTCTTTGTCTAAGTCATTGTAAGTGGATGTGAGTTGGTTTAGTTGTTCTGATTCTCTCTGGGAAAATTTGTTATCACTATATAGAAAGGTACTGGTTTTCATGTAATTTTGTATTGGTACTTTGATGAACCTGCTCACCATGTCTTAAGTTTCCTGCTGTAGTTTCTAAGTTCTTATATGTAGGATTATGTCATTTGGGAGTGGGGATACTTGGAACTTTTTCCTTTTTGTTTGCACCTCTTTCCTTTTCCCTTTTCCTTTCCCTTTCCTTTTTGATGATACTGAGAATTGATCCTAGGGCTTCATGGATGCAAACAGACTTCTACTGAGTTACAGTCCCAGCTGCCCCTCTTATTTTTCTTACCTTACTGCTGTACCTGTGTATGAGTACTGTATTGAAAGGGAGTAGGGAGGGTAAATACATTTGTATTGCTCCTGATTTTAGAGGAAATGCTTTCAGTTTCCCCCATTTTGTGTTGTGTTGACCAAGGGCTTTCCTGACTTCATTGTGTGCCCTGAGTTGGTCTACTTAGGACTATGGTATGACATGCCAGAGTTATTATTAAGTATATAAGTTCTACTCTTGGCCCCCGAGGCAGGCCTGTCTTTCTCTGTGCACTCCATTGCCAGGGCAGAGCTGCTTCAGTTTGTTAGTATTTGGCCTCAGGCTTTCCATAACTGCCTCTTAGGGCTTTGCCTCACTTTCCATCATTTCCGAATAATAGGTTTTCTCTCAAGATCTTCCCCAGTCTTTGCCCTTAGTTTCATACATAAAGTGGGATTTCTCTTTGCTGACCCATCTGCTGAAAGAAATGCTGTCTCCCTGACAACGACAACTGGCTTTCAGGCTTGTGCAAGCTCTGGGCTTGTTCCAAAGTGTAGGACTGTTGCTTGTGTCTTTTCACTAGTCTCCCTTTGAAAGTGGGGGTTGCAGGTGGTTCTTCTGTTTTTCCTCCTTCGGCTCATAGACAGGTGATTTGAGCTGTGTACCTCCTGTCATTTTATCTGTCTTTGAAGCATGTCACCACTACTGTAAATCTTTGGAATAGTCTGGTTTTTCTTTTACTTACTCTTACCCTTCCCCAGGTCACACAGAGGCCTTTTATGAAAGGCAGGTAGGCTAGAATGTGAGGTTGATAACTTTGCACTAGAAATAATTGTTTTTTTTTTAGCATTTGAGTGATTTTGTTTTTACTACTGATAAATAAAATTGAAATGTAATTCATTTGTTTTTAGGCACCCATCAATTATTTTTATTGATGAACTGGATGCACTTTGCCCTAAAAGAGAAGGTGCTCAGAATGAAGTGGAAAAAAGAGTTGTAGCCTCACTTTTAACATTGATGGATGGCATTGGCTCAGTAAGTCTAACACTGGCATTTAAAGTATGGAATAGCAACACCTCCCAAATGTATCTGGGCGTGTGTCTCAGGGTGAGGGAAAATCAAGCATGAAGTTGGGTTAACACTCAAGTAATTAGCTTCCATAAATTGCTTAGTAACTGAGAGGCCCACATAGCCTGACATGTTTGTTTTTCTGTTACATAAAATAATTTATCATGATATATTTGTGTGTGTGTGTCACATGATATTAATTTAAAACCCAAGACACGTCAGTAAAGAAGATTCCTTATTAAATCTTAGTGAATTTTATTACATTTCCCTGGATATTATGGTATATGCTTGTAGTCCCAGTACTTAAGGAGGCTGAGGAAGGATGATCATTCCAAGGCCAGGTATGTAATGAATATAAGGCCAGCCTTGGCTAAGTGAGATTGTGTCTCAATAAACTAAATTTTAATAAGTTCATGAGTTTTTTTTTAATTTTTTTGCCTTGAGATATGTTTTGCTGTGTAGCCCAAGGTGTCCTAAAAACTGAGTTATTCCTGTAACTCGTGAGTCTCTTTTTCTTCTTGAGGTAGAGCCTTGCTGTATAACTCAAGTGTCTTAAAAACTAAGTTCTTTTCTCACAGCCTCTGAAGTGCTGTGACTACAGCTTGCTTTATATTTGTGTGTTAGTCAAAGCTGTGATATGCTAATTCTGAAAATGACTAATATAGAACAGGAGTGGAGGAAAATTCTCTCAGACTTTTGACATCTGTTAACCAGAAAAATGTACTTCTTAGATGAAATTGAAAATGGCCAACGTTCTTAGCTTCACAGAATGTTAGCACCAAAAGAAATCTTAGACAGCACATAGGCCCACACCTTCTTTTTGCACAGTAAAAAGCAAAAGGAATGTTCGATTTTTATTTCCCATTGGTGGGAAAAATATGTGAAAATAATGTGAATTTTTGTATCCAGTCAGATGTTTCTTTAAGCAGGCCAGGTGTCTGGTTCTGGATGACTATGATACAAAGAGTTGCATTATATTTGGATCTAAGGTCTTTGGTAAGAAACGTGTGTTGGGATCAGTGTTGGAGAGTCTTAGACATCAGGGCACTTGGTGGCTCTTTGTTTGCAACTGGGACAAGCCATCTGTGGAATGTGTTCTTGCCTTTGACAGGACTAGAACCACATGACACGGATTTTTGTTTTGTTTTGTTTTTTTGTTTTTTCGAGACAGGGTTTCTCTGTAGCTTT
>LOEQ01002605.1:126903-172243 GCA_001685075.1 Bramus lutescens | reverse complement strand
TTCTCTCTCTCTTTCTCTCTTTCTCTCTTTCTCTCTCTCTCTCTCTCTCTCTCTTCTTTTTCTACAGACTCCATGATTTGAAGGTTTTTATGACATGTTGCTAAGTAAGATTTACTTTTTTTGGAATAGATGATACACCCTGTAGAAACTGCTAAGTCCATGTTGATTCTTAGCAGAGCTTTTTAATTTTATTTGTTTTGACTTTGCTTATTGTTGTCTAGACAGAAAAGTGTCTTCTATCACTCCCAAGACTCTAGTCTTCCTGGCAGTTTGTCTCTTATGTTTTTGTGGGTTTGAGTAATAAAATTGAACAGGAAAGCACATTTGGGAAGTAGATTAATTGTAATATGCACTGCCAAAAACAAGAATGTAATTTCAACCTTATGAAATATTTTAGGGTTTCAAGACCTTCATTCTATTTTTTATACCTTTTTAGGTGAAATGAGGGACAGTACAAAAGTAAGTGGGAAGATTGTTACTGTTGCTTGCAATCCTAATTACTTTGCTAAAATCAAATAGCTTAACTTTCACATTATAAGTGGAAAACTTAATTTTCAGTACCTGATAGTTATCCCTTATATTTGTACAAGTGTTGAAGTACAGGTGGCATATACTATACCTGTATATGTATTTACAGTACTCTGCACACTCTTAGTGACTGTTGCTAAGAGAGTGTGTTGTGTGTGTATTTTAAGAAAGGAGAGTGACCTAAAGAAGCCTCCTGGCATTGCAGTGAACTTTACAACACTGGCTCTTATTGGGGAAAGCATCATTGATATCTTTATGGAATAAAAATCTCTGCCTGTGGGGGTGTGGGCCTTTCCTTATTTACCTTATCCATTGGTATGGAAGAGCACACTTTCTCATTACATTTTCTTGCTTTATCTCTACTGAAGAAACATCTAGAGATTTGGTTTGTTTCTTTTTTTTTTTTGATTTTTCTGGAATTTAAAAGTTAGGTTTGCATTTTTTTGACAGATTTGTATATTTTAATGTTGCAAAGTTTAACGTTGGCCCCTGAAGAGCTTTAGAACAGGTACTAACCCACTGCCTGTCTTTTGCATTTAAGTTGGCACTTATTAGTGAAAAATGACAAAGTGTGAAGTACTTTTCTCATGTTCTATAAAATACCACCTTTAAGAGCATTTTTGTGCCTGACATTATGAAACTTGGCTCCTGATTAAAGATCAGCAGTCACTCTGGAAATGTCATAGTCCCCTCAGTAACCCCAAGGCTCTGTTAGTTTTCCTTTCCCCTTTGGAACTTGTCCTTTAAATGTTTTTTTTTTAAATTTGTTTTATGTTTTTAATCTGATTATTGAGTTCTTGGGCTTGTGTGGCTATGTAACTAAAATGTTCTGCTAGAGTGCTTATTTAGGAAGAAAGATATTGCATTTTCCTTGTGAAGTTTTCTCTCACTTATCTGCTTGTTTTCCCACAGCTGGTTCTTTACTTTCAACTGTATTAGCATTTAAATATATTTTAAAGCCGTATTGACCAGGATAGGAGCAAAAGAAGAAATGGCCCAGCCATAAAGCATATACTTACTAAGACAGACCTAGAAAGCTTAACATAGTATTTATTGAAAGATGAAATATTAAAAGCTAATATTATTGTCTGAAGTTAAGGTGGTAATCAGCCAGTTTCAGTACTTTATGATTTCATGGAGGTGTTAATCCTTCTAGCACAACCAGCTTTTCCCACAACTTCCTTCTGTACCTTAGGACTTTTGCTCCAATTTTTTATTTTTAAATTATTTTCTTAGTACATAGAAAGGTTAATCAATTTTTTGACTTCCAAGTGTGAAAATCAAAAGACATTCCTTAGTTTAAGGATTGTAGTGATTATAACAAACACACAACACACAAAGAAGCCCCGAAGATGTAGAATAATTATAATAGTTAAATATTACTCATGAAATTACAAATGCAGTAACTTCTCTATCTTTTGCCACTGGTCCCTCAAAACATAATAGTGACTGTCTCTCAGACATCTGAATATAGGGATACTTAGTAAATACTCCGGCATATGTAATTAATTTGATATATGCTATCCTAAAATCTCAAAATAAATCTGAGGTGTTATTTTTATCTTCTAAATTAGAAAGAAATTTAAAGAGATGTCATAAAAGATCCAAAGTTACTTCGAGTAATGTTTTCAAATTTTAAGCTCTTTTAACTATTCTGAATTTTTAGAAAATAGTATGTTTAAAAGGCATGAAACTAAAAAGAAACAAAAGACAAAATTGTGAATGTTTATTACACTCCAATGCTGGTAATGACTACTATTAAGACAGAAATACAGGTAGTTTTTAGATTCTTCCATAATTTCTTATAGCTTATTCTTTTGTCATCTGTCTTTATACTCTGTCAAGAAAGTGGACATGATTATTATTTTAACATTCTCATCTCTTTTGTACAGCTAGTTTTCAACTATGTATTTTCTCATAGTTTTCACAATTGCAAAAAAAATTTAAGCTGGTTACTAGCGTTAAAATATATCTTATTTATTTAGACTGAGACTATCTTTTCTTTGCAGAATATAGATTTCTTTTTTTTAAGATTTATTTATTATGTATATAACATTCTGCCTCCATGTATACCCGCATGCCAGAGGAGGGCACCAGATCTCAGTACAGATGGTTGTGAGCCACCATGTGGTTGCTGGGAATTGAACTCAGGACCTTTGGAAAATCAGCCAGTGCTCTTAAACCTCTGAGCCATCTCTCCAGCCCCAGAATATAGATTTCTAAAGATATTGTGCTCTTGTGACCCTTAGGACAGATAAAAAAATAATTCTTAAAAATTGAATCTATCTCTTGTAAGTTTCAGTCATAATACAAGTTAGGAATAATATAAAGATATCTTAGATGTAATAATAATTAGGGGTAGGATCAGGGTAGTTTTATGTTTTAATTGATAGGGTTATAGAATAAACCTATATTCACTGTATTATTTACCGTGAAAATCTGATTTAATCATATGTGTGCCCAATTATGCATAGGCATCAGATGATAAATGGGATTTTTCTTTAAAAGTTAACTTAAAGGACACAGTTTGCCCTTCTACGTAGAATATATCCAAAACCAGTTAAGACTTATCTGCACATTCTTCCTAGTTCCAAGATATGCTGCAATAAAAGGGAGAGTTACTCCAAATTACTACAGGTTGGAGTAACAAACTATTAAAGACTTTCTGGAAACCAAACATCCTGAGGATATATTGAATACAAAATTCTGCTGGAGACTATCAGGTTGTATTGTGAGATAGGTTTATCGACAGGAGAAAACAAACCTTGCCTCTGCATTTTATGAATATAAAATAAGGTTTTTTGTTTGGTTGGTAGGTTGGTTGGTTTTTTGAGACAGGGTTTCTTTGTAGCTTTGAAGCCTATCCTGGAACTAGCTCTTGTAGACCAGTCTGGCCTGAATTCACAGAGATCCACCTGCCTCTGCTTCCCGAGTGCTGGGACTAAAGGCTTGCACCACCACTGCCTGGCTTGAACTAGTTTTTTAAGGTTATCTAGTACAAAGCAGGCTGTTCTGTATTAACCTTTAAAATCTTTTATCTGTTTATGTACTTCCTAAATTGGCATAAGGTCTTATTCTGCTGCATAGTAAGGAAACTTAATTATAACTCCTGTGCTCCAAGGCATGGGAATCTGCTCCTGGAATATGTTGATGTTCTTGCTATGTACTTGTAACTATAGAGTCAAAAGTGAATGAGTTGGCAGGGTTCAGAAAACACTATCATTTTTGTTCTTGGAAGTTGAAGAAGTTCTTCTTTGCACATGTATGCTGTGCTGCAGTGCAGCTCGTTTACTCTTCACACTCCTAGGATAGCCTCTTAAGTGTGTGCATGTGAGGAGAGGCATGCACATACATATGTGTCCACTGGCAAAACATTGAACTGAAAAGCACTCTGGTGAGGTCATCTTTCTGTGCCTTGATATCAGATTAACTGAGCGATATCTTACCAATGTATCTAGAAAAAAGTGACATCTCTCCAACTTACTGTTAAGAAAGACCTGCAGATATTTAAAAACTGATTATGCCAGTATGTGTACTGTTTTATGTATAGACAAAAACTGTCAGAGGCATGGAAATACTACAACATATGGGCAATTGATCATTTAGATGTCAACCTACCAGAGATGTGACTCTCTGATGAAGGTTATTCCTGTCCAGGCAAAGCCTTCAAGAACTGCAAGACTGTTGACTCTGGACACTGTTGCTCACTTTTGCTAAGGCAGCTTGATGTCTTCCCAATACCTGCGCTGTGGTGTGTAATCTCATGTGATGTGTATATGTAATCTCACGATTACATCTCAATCTTATGGGCACATATATCTATGGGTGGTTAGGAAGATGACTTTTCATTAAACTTCATGATTTTGATATATAGAATTTATACTAGGACATGTCATAACTAGATCTATTTGTTCCATTGAGGACTGTAAACACTTAAAAACCTGCTTTGTTCCTTTTGCTCAAACTAACTTCACGCAATCAGCTCATTTTTACCTCAGACAAATGCAAACTAGATTAAAGGCTTTTTGTAAATAGATCATAAGTTTGAAACTTTACAGCTGTGCGCAAGGTCAGAGTCACAGGAGTCTAACGAGGTTGCTACACAAAGCACCCTAAGAAAAGCTTGCCTGTTCTTCACTTGCCAGTCTGCTGGCAATAAACTTATGTCTCAAAGTTTGTTACTGGGCACTGTGTCATTGTCCCGTCCCATCCCATCGTTCCCCTACCCCCCATCTGGTTGGTAAAACTCCTGTAACTTTGGAACTTTGTATAGCCGTGGCAATGGCTCAGCTCCTTATCGCTTACTCTAGGAATGTGCTTTTGGCCAATGAGAGGTAACTGTTACAATCTTTTTTTTTTTATTGCTTCAAGGCTCCTATTGTTTGTTTGTTTGTTTGTTTGCTTGCTTGCTTTTTGTGTTTTGTTTTTCCGAGACAGGGTTTCTCTGTGTAACAGCCCCAGCTGTCCTGGAACTAGCTCTTATAGATCATGCTGGCCTTGAACTCACAGAGATCTGCCTTCCTCTGCCTCTTGAGTGCTGGGATTAAAGGTGTGCACTGTCACTGCCTGGCTAAGAAGAAGAGTTTTTAGGCTAGAGAAGAAGCTAGGAGGAATTAGAAGTAGGACAGGAGAATGAGAATGGAGGCAGAAAAATAAAGAGACTTGTTCAGAACAGCACATGCATGAGAGAGTTCATTTGCCCTTAAATATCCTAAGAAAAAAGTTCCTTTCACTTGCTGTAACATCCAATCTGAGCCCTGAAGAAGACTTTGGGGCAGGAACCCAAAGTCCCTTTTTAGAAAACAGTGTTCACTAAATTAGATGTGGGAAATAGTGAGTCATTTAGAAGATAGTGCTTATGTGTTCATCTTTTGTATAGGTTTGAATAAAATTAAAAAGAATCAAAAAATCAGAATGTACAAGAAGGAACTGCTCATCAGGGTGTAACAACCCTGTTGTACTTCTGCCTACGCACACTATTTTATACTAATTGTTGCCTTCTCTGGTAAACGGTAAGTGTGATTCTGCCAGTCATTGGTCTAGGTTCTAGGCTTATGTGTACCAGTATCAAGGCTAATTTTAGTTTTAATGATTTGTAAAATCAGCAAATGGGGTTAGAGAGGCAAAAATAAGTTCATTGCATATTAGTTATTGAGTTTACCAGCGTGTCTTAGTCACTGTTCTGTTTCTGTAAAGAGATGCCAAGATCAAGGCAACTCTTATAAAAGAAAACATTTAATTGTAGACTTGCTTACAGTTGAGAGGGTTAGTTCTTTGTCATAGTGCACAGTATGGCAGCACTCAGGTAGGCACTTAACCATACCTGAGAGCTATATCCTGATCTGTAGGCGGCAGGCATAGACTAGACCCGACATGGGCATTTGAAACTTCAAAACCCACCCACAGTAATATACATCCTCCAACAAGGCCACACCTATTCCAACAAGGCCACACCACCTAATCCTTCTCAAATAGTGCCATTCCCTGGTGATTGAACTTTCAAATATATGAACCTTTGGTATAATTGGGCCATTAGTATTCAAACCACACCCTGGGAGACGTAAAAGAAGTGCTTGCTTTTTAACTAGGAATGTGCTGACAGCCACAGCCTCATGAATAAAATGAATCTGTTATGCCAACACAGCCTACCAAGTTTCTATTTAATATGACTCTGGGTCTACAGTGGAATTTATGCAAATCTACATTCCAGCACCACCTGCTTTTAAAGTATCTATTAGTGACTACATGCTCAGAAAGCATGAGACACAGATTATAAGCAGACTTAGACAGCTATGTCTTTGCCTTTCTTGAGACTTTGTCCAAGCATGGAAAACATCGCTTAATTTTGTTGAAATCTGGCATGCACATCATCTGAGTGTTTTACCACCTCCATCCCCCAGTCCTTTTGTCTGAATGAATCTTGTAGAAGCTTTCCTGAAGCTTAGATAAGACTACATCCAGATTAAAAGCTTTCAATGACATCTCAGTATGTTCAAAATGTATTGATCGGGTTTATTTAGCCTTTATGGTCCTCTGTTATGTGTCTTCCTTCCTTCCTCCTTCATTTGAGTCCTCCCTCCCTCCCTCCCTCCCTCCCNCACATCTTACTCTCATTCAAGCTTGCAAATGATCTTCAATTTGGAATTGATGCTTTCTTCCTGGGAGCTCCTGAAGTTTCTGTTTCTTTTAGTGCACTTAGTTTTATGCATGTGTATGGTTTTTCAAACTTTGTATTTATAGCTTACTCTCCTATTTCCTTTGTACATTATCTAGTGCATAGAGTGTGTCCTGACCTGTATTTATATGTAATTTATAAAGACTACTTTGTCAAGGTACGGTGGTGTATTCCAACACTCTGGAGACAGAGGCAGGGGCAGACTGATTGTGTGTGTATGTGTGTGTGTATTTATTTTACTTTAAGTAAAAGTACACTCTGACCACAGTGCCTCGGTGTCATCTTTTGTATTTTTATTTTTTGAATGTGACCCTTTTTTTAATTTTGAGAGTTTCTTACAGTGTATTTTGATCATATTCTCCAATATCTTCCACTTCTCACACTCCATTTCCCAACTCCATGTTCTCTCTTTTTTTATATAATTCAAGGCATCCAGTTTGTTTTTCCCATTTTGTATGGGGTCAACCACGGGAGTTATGGCTCTCCTACCGGGGGCTGTACCCTTAAAGAAAACTGACTCTTCCTTCCCCAAAAGCCATCAATGATCCATAGTTTTTCAGTTAGAAGTTGGGTCTTGTGAACCTTTTTCCCCTCCATGCTAGAAGTTAACTAACTGCCAGTCCTGGTGGGCAACCACAGCTGCTGTTTATGAACTCACTTGACAATTGATGAAAGTAGTGCAAGCAGATCTAGGTATCCCAGTCAGAACATTGTTATGCTCTGGTCCTCTCTGACCTGTGGCTCTAAAAACTTACTGTCTGCTCCCCATTGCTGGTACCTGACCCTTGCAGGGGAGTCAATGTGTTGTAGATGTTGTCTTATTCATGCATGAGCACTTTACTGACAGTCTTTGAATGTTGATTAGTTGTGAGAAATTTCTTTGATGGTGTCTGAGAACTGCACTAATCTATAGCACAGAGACATGAGTAGAGAAGACAGTTATTTTACTATGTCCATTTTGCAGAGTAGTTATTGTAGGTTTACTATGTCCATTTTGCAGAGTAGTTATTGTAGGTTCATCCAAAGGGACTATGAGCTCCAAAACCATGAATTTTTGGAAAAACTGAGGCAGACAGATCTTTATGGATTCCAACCTAGTGTGGTCTACATAGTGAGTTCCAGAATATGTGGTGAGACCTTCTCCCTCCTATTCCCCTGGGTGGGGGGGAACCAGCTTTGTTTGAGAGTTATTTCTTAGTTGAGAAAAAAAGCAGGTGTGAAGATGATTTGTTCCAAAGGCAAGGATTTACAAAACTTCTACTGACTGGTTTTGTATTTCAGCTTGACACAAACTAGAAATGTCTCCTTGAGATCCACCCAGTGTTTTCTGAATTAGTGATCATTTGGGGAGGGCCCAGCCCACAGTGGGTAGTGCCTTCTCCTGGCTGGTGGTCTCTGTTCTGTAAGAAAGCAGACTGTGCAAACCAGGGAAGGCAGGTAAGCGTCATTCTTTTATGGCTTCTGCATCAGTTCCTGCTTCCCGGAGCCTGCCCTGTTTGAGTTCCTGTCCTGACTTCCTTCTAAGGTGAACAGTGCTATAGCAGTATAAACCTTTTCCTCCCCAACTTGTTTCTTGAATCATGATCTTTCACTGTAGCAGTAGAACGCCTAACTAGGATAACATTATTCTTTAAGATCGTTTTGTTAAATTTTTAAATTTAAAAATTGGTGGTATTTTGTGCAGTGACATTATCAGTTGACATGCTCATACGGATGGGGGTGGTTTCACAAGGATCCACCCCCAGATGAAGAGCTATACAATGGCTGTGAGAGGCGAATCAGTTGACTTTGAGATGGTCAGCCCTAAACACATGTGTATATTACTCACACCAAATGAACCCAACAAGTTGTATTTATAAATTTGTATGTGTATATAATAAGTAAAGAGTAAGAGGCAGTGAATTTGAGAAGTATTGGGCAGTGGGGGGTGACGAAGTTAAAGGATGGAGAGGGAGGGGAGCAATGCTATAACTATAGTACTCATGCAGAATTACCAGTAAATAAATAAGGTATTTTGATGAGGTGTTACAGGAGTGCTGTGTTAACTAACTTGAGATGAGTATCATAAAGGTCATGTTATACTTACTAAGCACATGTTAACCTAATGATGCGATCATAATATATTTACTTAAAGAGGCTTCATTTGTCCTTCAAAGATAAATGTTTTGTTACAATTAATGATAAGAAGAAAAAAAACCATTTTGTTTTGTAGGTATCCTGGTCAGATATTGGAGGATTGGAAAATATCAAACTGAAATTGAAACAGGCTGTGGAATGGCCCTTGAAACATCCTAAGTCTTTCATCAGAATGGGTATTCAGCCACCTAAAGGAGTTCTCTTGTATGGTCCCCCTGGATGCTCCAAAACAATGATAGCAAAGGCTTTGGCCAATGAAAGCGGGCTGAATTTTCTAGCTATAAAGGTAGGATATTGGAATATCAATGGCTACTCTCTTCTGGCTTCTTTCCATTGCATCCTGTATGATGCCTGTTCTATAAGGAAGTTAATTTTATTTCTTTATCTGAGGTAGATGACAGTAAAATAATAGGTAGAGTAGATAAAAACATAAGCTGGAGCAAATATCCAGTTTAATTAGAGCTATCTTGGTACAATCAAAATTCTGAGGAAATGTGTCTTTCCTTGTCTCGCCTCCCATAAATGAATGGTTAGGAAGTATACATTTTTGAGAGAACAGTTTAAATTCCCTTCCCTTTCCTGCTAATCCCTCTCCCTTTTCAGAGCTCCTACTTGCCTGCAACATGTCTGACTCAGACTTGCTGTCTGTTTTCCTGCTCTTTAAGGAGTTTTTTCCAGGAGTGGTCTTCCGTGTGTGTGTGTGTGTGTGTGTGTGTGTGTGTGTGTGTGTCTGTGGATCCTTTCCTCACAGTGCCTTTGTGTAATAATTCTATCCCTTGGAAGGTTTGCTTTTTGTCTAGTGTGTTAAATGTGTCAGGACCAAGTTGCTGAGGTTATTTGGTAAATAAAATTGTTAAACAAAAACCTCCTGAGATCTTAACAGTATCCATACTGTACTGTTTTCATCCCAACTGTATAGTTAGGTACAAATGGGTGTCTCATTTATAGCACAGAATTTTCAAATTAGCTATGTAGTTACTTAGAAAGATTTAGAAGTCATCCTTACAACTTGATCTGTTCACTGCCTTTTAAGTTGCAGAGCTGGCATTCTATGCAGCGAAAGAGACATTGCCTTTTTCCTTTCTGGATATGAAGAAGACAAAGGTGGCACAATTACAGAAACAGCATTGTGTGTGAAGTGCAGCCCTGCACACTATCGCTTTTAGCTCTTGCTGGGACTTTGAGCCTGCCACTCAACTTCTGTGTCCTTTTGTTTACTTGGGTAAAACCTGCCCAGTGAGAAGTTTGGTGCAGTTCTCTGTAGCAGTATGCTGGTTTTTCACTCTTGGTTCTTTCTGGTGCCCACCACCCAGCTCCCAAATAAATCACACACAGAGGCTTATTCTTAGTTATGAATGCCCAGCCTTAGCTTGACTTGTTTCTTGCCAGCTTTTGTTAAATTATCCTGACTGCCTTTTGCCTCGGGGCTTTTTTTCTTTTCTTATTTCTGTATATCTTACTTTTCTTCTTACTCCATGGCTGTTTGGGTGGCTAGTTCCTGACATCCTCCTCTCCTTCTCCTGTCCTCTGGCTGCTCCTTCTCCTCCTCAGTTCTTCTTCTATTTACACTCTCTGCCTGCTAGTCCTACCTGTCCTTGTTCCTACCTTGCTATTGGTGATTCAGCTCTTTATTAGGACCATCAGGTGTTTTAGATAGGCAAAAAAAAAAAAAAATCACAACTTCATAGAGTTAAACAAATGGAGCATAAACAAAAATCACACACCATAAAAATAATGTTCCTCAGCACTTCTCTGTCAACTGTAACATTTATGAGCTGTGAACCCCATATTGCCATTTAGCCTGTGTGACTTTGGCCCTTTACTTCACTTCTTTGTATTTAATATTTAGTTAAAATTATGACATGTATATATATGTTTATATATAGATACCATGATTAAAGCAGGATTATGATCCATTTTTTAAGATTACAATTATTATGAAAAGTGCCTGAAGCAAGCTGATGCCTGATTTACCATACAAATTTTGAGGCTAAAATTCTGGAGGGTGTATTGTTAGGTAGCATCTTGGCAAAAGCACAGGAAGGTGTAAGAGTTCATTATAAAGCAGGTAGCCAGAGAGTGAAAGTCAGTGGCTGAGCTCCCTCTTGTAACAACTCATCCCCCAGAAAGTCAAACTCTCACAAGAACTGACATTCCTCCTGAGAGGAGGATGATCTCATTGATCAAAAAGTGTGGTAGCAGATTGCAAACTATTTTCTTTAAATGTAAGAGCTGTCTTTAAAACTGAATATAAACTTGTTACTCTGTACTAGAATATAGTGTTTTTAACAGCTTGAGCTTCAACCTCAAGGTAACCTTTCTTGGTGATGAAACTGCTCTGATAGATTGAATTCTAGACCAATGCGGCATAGCAGTTTATATTGCATTGTACTGGCACTCATCTGACTGAGGTTCAGGAGCTTGTAATTCAGTACACAATCACAGACTCTCTTGGGCCTTCCATTACTGCCATTACTTGTTAGTAATGCCTGACTTGAATTGTTCTGGCCCAGTTTTTCTCATAATGCTAAATAATTAGGTTAAGTTCAGATCTGTGTTGTTCACCTCCTCATCTCCCTCCCCTCCCCCACACCCCTTCTTCCTCCCTCCCCTTTCCTTTGTTTCTTCCCTGGGCTTCTGGTGATCTGCTTCTACATAACTACTTTGAGGTATGAAGGATCCTCAGATGGTGCAACTGTTTGGCATGCTTTCACATTTCCTATGTTATCAAGTCTATTTTTACAATGGATTTATGTCATGCTTATATTTCTGCTAGTGGTGCTAAGACACTGACATATTACTCAGCAGAGAGGATGCATCACAGAATCATCATATTCTTTCCAGCATTGATATTGAAGTTGTCTTTTTTTAGAACCCTTACCTATGAAAGAATGAAGACCTTTCTTAATAGTCTCTAACTGCTCTTACTTAAGCTTGATTAAAAAGCTGTGTATAATATGCCTGGGTTTACATTGCTTTTTTAAAAAATTATCTTCATTATATTAGTATTTTATGTCATATTCTTCACGTTTATGGATAGTTGTTACCAGAATAACAGCAGTAATACCGAGTTAGCATGTACATCCAATAAAAATGGTGACTCCAATATTTTTCTTTTTGATTTTTGTCAGGACACATGTTGCATAATTAGTTGCCCTAAACTGAATAAAATTGACATTCAAACTCCTTACCAAAGCCTGCCTCCAACAAAAACTCATTGTGCTAATTAAAGCCTGTTTTATTGGTTGGGGCTTGAGGTTTGTCTGATTCACTTTGGTAATGCCTTTCTGTGGTCATATTTAGGAAAGTAATGTAGCGTGTGTGAATGAAAAGCACTCTTTGCCATATCATGAAAGGACAGTCCTTATTCTCTGTCATTTTGTGGGACTGTAGAAATAATCTTGCCAGATAAAACCATGCAAAATGGTCTTACTAATCAGTGGGGAGGTTAGGAATGTCACACCATCCTTCAATTTTCTGTCAGAACATTCCGAACACTCACTGCTTGCACTGGTGCAAGGCAGTACTTTGGTCTTATGGCAGCTTCTTTGCTGGCTTTTCTTGGAATCTTTCTCTTCTTGTCTTCCACTCAGACCTCGACACCCTGGTCTCCACTTAATGAGCACCTTACAAATTTATTTACCCATTTTATATTGTTATATTTTCAGATTTTTTTTCAGATTTTGTTTTCGTTGCCGTAACTAGTGCGTTAGTAATACTCTTTCACATGTTTCCTTGTATGTATGTAATGGTCTCCTTAGGGTATCTATATATGTAGAAGTTCCGACCGTTGCATATGAATGTTCTTAATAGTACTAGATAATTTGAAATTGCCTTATTTTGGTATGTTACCGGGTTTTTTTCTCACTGTCTCATGAATTTTCTTAATATATTGAAGTTCATGTTTGCTCTCCAGCTGCCAAACCCCTGATATTGTAGATGGTTTTGAGTATTTCAGACAGAGATGAGTTCTTTAAAATTGTAGAAATCTATAGCAGACTCAGACGCCTATAGTCTTTAGACAAAATGTTTTGGTTCAGACTTTTAACAATAAATTTCATATTTTAAGGGATTTTTTTCAAAAATTAAGAGGAAGAATAATATCTAGACTGTTATTTCCAGAGCCTAAAATGTATAAATAATTGTACTATTGTGTTGTTTTAATGTGATTAATTTTTGCTTGCACAGGCAGGTTAGGAATTCTCTTGTTAAAGTCAATTAGTACAATTTGATAGAATTCGATTTCTCTTACATAATACCTGGAGACAGGAAAGCAGTAGCTAACTGAAAAGCAGTTAGACAGGGGCAGCAGATTGTGACTAGACACTATGAAGCTTTACCACAAGGTGGTTATAAGAATGTTTCTGGGATAGTTAACAGTCTGGATGGTCCTGAGACTCCTTGGCAAGGATAGTGGCTAAGAAGTGCCTGCATGGCCTTGCCATGTTGAGGGCAGTGTTGAGGCTGGTAACATTCAAGGACTTTTTTTATCATAGATTACTTGGATCTTCTGTTTACTTAGTTTTTAGGGTTTATCATGAATTATAAGAAGACTATTTCTGCGTTCTTTACTTCTTGCCAGATAGGGCTTTTATCTAGTATATTTAGGTATAAACTAATAAACAGATGTGACTGGGTTTAGGAATCTATACATGTGACTTCTTTGTTGGTCTTCTAAATTAGCCTGTTATATCTTTGGTTTTTATACCATGCTTGGTATATCATAAAACCACCCATAGGTGGACAGTCAGTGATCAAGTTGCTATCAAACATACTTAGTCACAGCCTCTCCTTTGTAGTGATTTGTGGCTTTAGAAATATGGCTTTAATATTTGAGGCATAAATAACACCTAAGGGCAATAAGCATGCTTTAGGAACTAATTTAAATAAAAGTGGTGTGTTGGGGGTTTTTTGTTTGTTTTGATTTGATTTTTTTTATTTTGCTTTTTGCTTACTTTCTCTTTGTGTTTTTTCCCCCTCCTTAATAAAAAGAAAATATGGGTGACTGTGTGAAGAAGACACTAAAGCACTGGCTTCTTCCCTTACAGGGGCCTGAGTTAATGAATAAGTATGTTGGTGAATCTGAAAGAGCAGTTAGAGAGGTAAGGAGAGAATCACACTTTCATCCTTCTGTGTAGTTCTTACTTTTGGGTAATGGAAAGTGGTATAAATCTTCAAGCAAATGCTATTTTATGATTTAAAATGCAACTTTGAGTATTCTTTAATATTTTTGTTTGTTCTTACCTATTATACTATCCTTTTATTTTTCCCAAAATTAATTTTAATAACTATCATCCCTTCCCATGTTTGTAAAAGGAAATGTCTATCTTTCTGAAGGGCGGTCAGTCTTATATGGAATTTTAAGCTTTTATTTTAGATAGCTTTTTTTTTTTAATAAGCCTTGTATTTGAAATTTTCACCTTACTGACTTGATCTTCTGCCTTGTGGTTTAGACAGTGTATCTTCCTTGTGTTGACTGACTTAAATCCAGCTCCTGACTGATAATGCTTCTTCATTCTTGCTGTTATAGTTGGTCCAAAGTTGGGGCAACTAGAGTCATCATTTGATCACATGCCATAACTTTACTACTTTTTCCCCCTTTGTTCATAGAACACACAAATAACAATGGGATATTGGCTCTTATTTGTGAAGACTAGTGCGATTCAGGAGAAATGGGGTTTCAAATATTTTGTCACAAGAAACTATTTAAAATTATGTTTTGTCTTTTCTACTTAAAATATAGATGATGGTAAATTTTGGAAAGTGTTAGTTGAAATGATAGCATGAAAAACAGCAGTATTTACTAATACTGAATTGGTCCCTGTATCTTTATGATCATGTGACACATGAACAAAAAATAATGGTCTAAGTTATAGGAGATACATACTTGGATTTTTTTTCTGCCCATGCTGCCTTCTTCCAAGCTCGTTTTCATACATTGTTTTATTGACTATTCCATTGGGTAAGACACTGACTTATGTTCAGTCCAGTCTATGGTCCTTAACATCTAAACATTTTTCTTACCTGGGTTTTATGTCAGCCATTTTCCTGTACATTCTTAAAATGATTTTAGCTTTGAGATGTATGAGCATTTTTATGGCTTTTATTTTAATGTTTTATGATAGTGTTATTCATTAAGTTTCAGGTATTGAGCCAAATGTTTTATGCCCGTTTGTTACTCATTTCCTAATCTTCCCGAGATCTGTATGAATTATTACCATCATCATTTTCTAGATATGGAAATTGACGTCTGCTGAAGCTCATATAATACTTGGTAGAGCTGGTATTTAGCTGAATTTCTCGAATTACGCAACTTTTCCTCCTGTAATGTAGTAATTGGTAGTCTGTTCACCACTAAGGAAGTTACTCTTAAAGCACTAAGTGTTTTGGGCACCTGTTGTGAGGTATAAATGATGTTATCAGGCTAGTAGTTTTGTATGTGATAAATTTGATTCTACATGGTTTTCAGAAGGAAGCCAACTTTGGAATTTTGTAGCATTTGTTAATTTTGTCTTCTTTGGTATTCTTTCTTCTAGATATTCCGTAAAGCAAGAGCAGTGGCACCTTCCATTATCTTTTTTGATGAACTTGATGCTTTGGCAGTTGAAAGGGGCAGGTAAGAATTCTTAAATATTAGCATGTTAAATAATAATAGTTAATATCGTTTTGATGCAAATTTTACTTAATACTATATTCTTCTAGAAGAAATCATTCTGAATTTGTGCAGTTAATTTCTCCTTCATCTACTTTTTTATCTAATCACTCTGTATAGTAATTTTTTATACAATTAGAAAAAACTAATAAAATTGAAGCATTTGAATTAATTTTTAGTTTGCTTATAAAGTTCCCTAAGTACTATATATTAGAAATAATAGTATTGATATAAACATATAGTTAAATGTGAAAACAAAAGTTTAATTAAATGCAGTTATTTGGTATGGAGAAGTAAATTATATAAGTTGTTACTATATGACCCACACAAAACCCTTATTTTCATGTTTCTCACTTTGTATTGATAAAGCACATCTTTAAACAGTGTCAAAATATAAAAGGCTTGAAAGAAAGAAAAATATATAGATTTTACAATTCTTTAGAATAAACTGTTGTAATTAAATAGAATGTAAATTATCTAAAATGATTGGACCAAAATAAAATGCCTTAAACTTCAGAATTTTTTCTTTTAAGTTTTGGGATTTTTTTTTTTTAAAGACCTTGATGACAAGATGCTCAAAGAGTTTTAAGTCCTGGAGCATTTCAGAAGTGTTATTTATCAGCTTTTCAAAATCAGCTTAATAATTATCATGGCAGTGAGCTTTCCTTGAAGATAGATTTCAGTACATCATTTTGTCACTTTTTTTGGTGCTGGGAACCAAACCTAAGACTTTGGCTTTGCTGTGCATGAATTCTACCCCTGAATTAAAAAATCTCCTGCCCAACAAATACTTTCTGTAACAGGACCAGTTAGTCCATGTCAAGTTTCTATTAACAGCTGGTTTTCTGTTCTGTAGTGCAAAGACATCCACAACAGATCCATAATAATGGGAAAACGGCTGGCTAGCCATGCAGTCTGTGTATCGTTTGCCAGTGTCTGTTTTGTGTTTTCATATGACCCTTTGATTATATTAAATGCCTCATGGCATTGTGTGTCTTTTGAGAATAATTTGCACAGCGGTCTTGACTTATGAAAGGAAAGAGGAATTACTATATTATAAATGTCTAACTAGTACTTCCTATTGCTGAATGTTTTTGAATGTCCTGTTGCCTTTCTCTAGCAGATAATAAAATTTCATGGTATTTCATTTTTAGTGACTTAAATGTTTGTAGTTAAGCTTTTTATTAATGTTGGTTTTGATTTCCTAGGATGTCAGTTTTATGGATTTTGTTTCCTACTGATGTTTTAAAAGTCAACCAAGCTGTTTTCTTGGCCTATGAAATGTTTTCACCAAGTTGTTCTCAGACTAGGTCTAAGTGGTTATGTGGAAATAAAGGCATAAATGATTTGGGTAATAAGAATGGAAGAATTCCCCTCTTAATCTTAATGTTAAACCATCACTTTTTCCTATAAGATAGTAATTGGATGTGTTAACCCTCCCTGGTATGTAGAAGTGACAAGAGATGTCAATAATATGTTTCTAAATATATGTGATTTAAATAAAAATACTAAGTAATTTCCCATAGGTACTATATAACAGCATAGAACCGCAAAATTTTTAATCTGAAAGGGCATTTGCATAGCTGGATTAAATCAAGTTCCTAGATTATAATTGACAAATCCTCAAGAGAACCACAGGCACACAGTCAAGTAATCAAAATATTGACTAATAAGAATGAGGGGCTAGAGGGTCGGAGGAGCTGGTGATTTTGATTCATCTGGGTACTTAAGAGCACCTGAGTCCAGCTTCTGCTCATAGGTTTTCCTGTCATTGGTTAACGGATTTTCTGTTGTATTTAAATAGACTTCTTAGGAAATTTTATTATAGCATTTCTGTTTATGAAACCTTTTTTTTTTTGTGGTGTAGACTCTCTTAGAAGCTTTGCAGTAATTCACCCTAACAAAGCCTCCCACCCCCGCCCCCCACAAAAAAAGAATAGAATGTGCTGGGTGGTGGTAGTGTATGCCTTTAATTCCAGCACTTGGGAGGCAGAGGTAAATTGATCTCTGTGAGTTCAAGGCCAGTCTCTTCTACAGAGCCAGGACAGCTAGAGTTGTTACACAGAGAAACCCTGTCTGACCACCACCACCAAAACAAGGGAGGGAGGGAGGAAGGAAGGGGGGAGAGAGAGAAAAGAAGAAAAAGAAAGAATAGAATGCTAAGCAAAGCTGGAAAACAACAAAACAGCAAAAAAAAATCCCAGGTATTTTTGTGCAAACTAATTTGAGAAATGGGCCTGAATTAAAAGCCTTTGTCACTTGTGCTAAATATACAGAATTGATTTTGCTCTTTGTATGTAACTACTAAGAGCAGTAAAGAAAGGATAAAGGTTAGCAATGAAATGAGGACTATGCTCTTTTTAAACCTTATTTGTATTATTTTAAAGTATATGCATGAGTGTGTGTGTGTGTGTGTGTGTGTGTGTGTATCTGTCTGTGAATATGTGCACATAAGTTACAAGCAGTTCTGAGCCACCTGACATGGGCACTGGGAACTGAACCCAGATTCTCTGTAAGAGAATACACTCTTAAACTCTGAGCCTCTCTTCAACTGGAGCACCGTGCTTCTTGGGCCAAAGAGAAAACATTTCAAAAGAAATGCCGTCCAATCATGAGTAGTACTAATTCATTTTATAGAAAAGGCGTTGCATTACTTTTTACCCAAGGGTCATTCTTTTGCACTTAAAAATGTTTTTGCTATAAAGAAATCTAATACTCTTAAAAAAAAAAGTAGATAAATGCCCAAGTTACTAGGTCCAAATGTTATGTGCCAAAACCAGCCTAAAAGCTTAAAGGTTATGGTCTTGAAGCATTATATACAAATGCTGGGTAGAATTCTCCTCCTAAAAATACATCCCCCCATTTGTTTAAGCTAAGTAATGAGAACTGTTGAAGGAGTTAACAAGAAAGGAGTAGGAATTTTTTTTAAAACATAGTTTATTTCCTGAGTGAAGCATTATTGTATCTGAGTATACAGTCTTAAAAAACACTTTGTCAGGTTTGGAAGGATTTACATTTTACTTTTACATTGCAAAACTCTGAAAAGTATATACTGTATATAAATCTTAGGTTTTCAAAATAAGTCATTCCTTGAGGACTCACAAGGCACTTGAGCATGAAATAAACTGTTCAAACTAAATGTAAGGAACTCTATATGTCTACGACAGCGGTCCGCTCAGACACCCAGGAACGAAGGCCTTTAGTAGTGTATTGAATAAAGGAAACTAAATGTAAGGAACTCTATTAAGTCTATGACAGTGGTCTCATCAAACACCTAAGAATGAAGGCTTTTTGTAGTATATTGAATACAGGCTGATGCATTCCATCGTGCCTGGTTGTTACAAAGCATGTCAGAGGAACTATTCTCAGTACTGGATTGATGGTTTCCGTACCAAGACTAAGGGATGCTTTCTACTATTTCATTATGAAGGCTTTGAAGGGAACTGACATTTGTTTTCTTCAGACAAGGTTTCTCTGTGTAGCCCTGACCTGTGTTTTTGTTTTTCTTTCTTTCTTTATATATTTATTTATTTTTGCTTTATGTCTAAAAGCCACTTATGAGTGAGTACATATGATATTTGTCTTTATGGGTCTGGGTTACCTCACTCAATATGATGTTCTAGCTCCATCCATTTGCCTGCAAATTTCAGGATGTTATCTTTTTCTGCTGTGTAGTACTCTATTGTATAAATATACCACATTTTCCTCATTCACTCTTGAGTCAAAGGGCATTTAGGCTGTTTCTAGGTTCTGGCTATGACAAACAATGCTGCTATGAACATGGTTGAGCACATGTCCTTTTGGTAGAATTGAGCATCTTTTGGGTATATACCCAAAAGTGGTATTAAGGAAGGTTGTTTCCTAATTTTCTGAGAAATTGCCATACTGAAATCAAAAGAGGCTGTACCAGTTTGCACTCCCACCTCAATGGAGGAGTGTTCCCTTTACTCTGCATCCTCTCCAGCATAAGTTGTCACCAGTATTTTTGATCTTGGCCGTTCTTACAGGTGTAAGATGGAATCTGAGTTGTTTTGATTTGCATTTCTCTGATGACTAAGAATCATCTGTTGAGAGTTCTCTGTTTAGGTCTGTACCCCATTTTTTATTGGATAATTTGATGATCAATTTCTTGAGTTCTTTGTATATTTTGGAGATCAGATCTCTGTTCAATGTGGGCTGCCATTTTGGCCTGGACTGTCCTGAAACTTACTCTGTAGACCAGTCTGGTCTGAAACTCACAGCGCTCCGCCTGCCTCTGCCTTTGCCTCCAAGTGCTGGGATTAAAGGCATGCATCAACACCATTGCCAGTGGAAACTGGCAATATTGATTTGAATGTGTCGACCCCGAAGTGTGTTATTTCTAAGATTCTGAAAATCTTACGTTATGTTCTCCTCATTGCTACTGTTCCTTACTTCCTGTCCTTTCCTGTCCTTCCTCTTTTTTATGGTCCTTTGCCTCTTCTTGAGTGAGTGTGTTTGTGTGTGTGAGAGAGTGATTGTGTGTTCTGAAGATCAACCCTAGGAGGTCTTGGCATACAAGACAAACACTAGCTGAGCTAAATCTCCAGCCCCTATCCATGATGTGTGTGTGTGTGTGTGTGTGTGTGTCCCACACGCATGCATACATACATACATATACTTATGGACCACATTCCATTTCGATTCTTTAGGGTAACTTTAAATGATGACATGTATCTTTATTAAATGGTGAGAATGGTAATTATGGTGGTACTTGTAACTACTACCTACTGGTATATCCTTCGTGCTGAATACGCTAATGGAGGCCTTCCATGTTATTTTTAATCTTTAAGATAAATTAATTCAGTTGGTATGCTGTAACAGAATGTCCAAATAGGTTTTGTTTTCTTAATTTATGTCTATGTCTGTTATTGATATTTTTAACTAAATTTGAATTTCATTTTTCTACTGTTAATTTTTATTTTTATTGACTTATACTTTAATATCTGCGCTTTCTGCTTTGACTGGTAATTATGAACTCTTGGAATTTTTGCTAATGTTGCTATTTGATTGCTAAAGACTCGTGGAAATATTGTATTGTGGAGAATTGTTCTAAAGGATATAGACTTTAAAATGTTCAAAATTTACTTTTAGTTAGAGTTAGGTAGCAGATCTATTTACCTAATAATCAACTAATACTTGTATTTTCACATACTCTCTGATCTTGAAGAGTTTAAATACTGCAAAGGACCACTTGAAGTCAGCTTGGCACTTGGCATCAATACTTACATGTAATACCTCATGTTCACTTGTAAGTTGTGGGTCTGATGATTCTGTCCTATGGATGGTCAGTCAAGTTTTTAAGCTTCTACCATATGTTGAAACCTGAGTCCTGTCAGTAACTATACATGGTGATATGCTAAATTTCCTGTCACATTTAGCATATGTTAAATGTTGTGAAGATAATATTCATCCTAGGACAGAAGACTCTGTGTTCTTTTCTGTTCCTCCCCAGTACATTTCACTGGATATCTGTGTGTTAATATACACACAGTGCTGTTTCATTCCATAGATTAGATAATTCATAGTTCTGAGTAGATCTGAAGAAATCAGCGTGATTGTGAATGAGAATCTTTTGATCTTGATAAAGAACTGGCTTTCTGAATGACTTCATAAATGAGCCAGTTTGTGCTTGTTTTTAAAATACTTGATAAATTCTATGCATCTTGAGAGATAGAGACATTCCATTCCTGGGAGATATGCAGAGTTTTCATTGAGCAATGAGTCTATATCATAAGGAACTTAATTTCAGACCCTGTCAATAGATATATTGCGGATATAAATTTTGACTGTCTTTAATTCTTTGTGTATTTGAGGAACCGGTTAAAGTAATCTTACATCTCGCTTTCCAATCCTAGTTTCATTTATTATTTTAGTTTTAGAAAAATCACCATATTTGATGATATAGGATAGGAAACAATTGGAATATAGTTTTTGATATAATAATTCACTTACTAATGACTCTTCAAGCACACATTTGCAAGCACATCTTTTTTCTTCTAAAGAACTTTTAAAATAGTAAGTTCTTTTCAAAATATCAGTTCTTCAGGTGCTGGGAATGTTGCAGACCGTGTATTGGCTCAGCTGTTAACAGAGATGGATGGGATTGAACAACTAAAAGATGTAACTGTTTTGGCAGCTACTAATCGCCCAGACAGAATTGACAAGGTAAGAAAGTAGGTGATATGGGTGTTTGTGTCTTTTTGTATTGTATTGTTAAGTTTGTTTTGTTGTATCACTCTTTTGAGTTTTTTCATTAAGAGGACATTGGAGGATGTGTAACTGTTTTAGTTACATCCTACAAAAATTTACTGCTTCCTGTTAGAGGACAAGAGAAACCTAGGGTTTTTGGTGAACCAGTCTCCCAATGTTCAGGAAAGTTTTGAGTGGAGTTTTGACTATGCATGACCCATTTGTATTTACACTAAGGGTATTAGAAAAGTCTGGTCCCAGGTTTTATTCTCTTGAGTGTAGATGAACTAGAGTTGGAATGGACTAGCCAGCCTCTTAGTAACGCAGAATGTACCCTTTCGTTGAGAATTACAGTGAAATATGGGGAGAATGACTAGGTCCAAGGCCACCCAGGGAACTACTCTGTTAATGAAAGTATTTTGCAACTCTCCAGCATCCCCTCTACCCCCTCACTGCTGCCACAAACTTTTTTATATCTCTAGAAAATTAACTATTCAAGACATTTTTTTAAGCTAGTTTAGGCTTCTTGAGGATTTTTTTAAGCATTTTCCTCTATGTCATGGTAAATGTCTAAGCCATTTCATACTTGAGAGAATCATGTGACCTACCATAACTATAGAAATCTTGTCCTAACCATTGCTTTCACTGTATCAGAATGAAAATAATAATGGATTCTGTTCTCACAATATGTACCTTAGATGTAATTCTCTGAAGTTTTTAAATTATGACTTTTAAAAGAGCCTTTGAAGGTAAGAAGAATCCTTTCTGTTAGAAGAGCATTTTTATTTAGTTCAATTAGGCCTTTGGCTATGTAGTCAACAGCAGGTTAAGTGGACTTGCTTTCCCTTACTGCTGCTGTGTTTGCACAAGCCAGCTGATGTCTGAACATTTGTAGGATATGTGTGAGTGCTGAATATCTCACAGATTTGTATGAAAGGTAAGAATAAATTTTATCAAGGAGTATGGAATGTAGTGATACAACCCTCAAGGATTACCTTATTCAGATCCTCCTCCACTCTTGCCACCCCCAGTAGGAATACTGTGGTTTTTGTTTAACCTGTTAAGGTTTCCATTTTTGTCATCGCTAACTCCTATGGATACCTTTGGTTCCCTGATGTTGAGTGCCTTCAATGTTAATTATGTTTCTTGAATTAGGATTTTGAGTGATAAATTTTCTCTGCGTCCTTCTTAATCAAACTAAATGACTTAGCCTGGTAACAGCTTTCATTCAAGTTTTCTTGTGTAGCAAACTGTCAAAAGACAGTTTACCTTACCTTTTTCTATGAATTGTCTAAGTATATGTACTGTGTATGGTCTCTGGAGCTGTTTAGTGATTTACATGAGTAGTGATACACTGCTATCCAGAAGAGTGGCTGTTGTAGGATAGGAGGCAATGATATGGTGCTATACTGGAAGGCTGTGATAGTTTCAAGATCACTACACCACTTCTTGGTGTTCTCTTAGCACTTCATCTTTTTACTGTACAATTTCTTAGGCTAGTGTTCAACTGAGCAACTCCTCAAAATCCTTATATGTAATTTTATTATGTAACAATAATAAGTATTTACTAATGACTCTTAATCTTAGAGTGGCATTGGGACTTAGATTGGGAGTTGTTGGAATTCACTTTTTGATATTTGTGATCACTAAGATTTTGACATTTAGATATTTAAGTTGGAAAGTTGAGATTCTGTGTTTAGTTGTTTGATGAGCAGTATTGTCTTGTGATGTCAGCATATGAACAGAGATATACTTAGAGATAAGTGTGCTTTTCCACTGTGTAGCTCTCCTGATGCACTGAGCCCTGATGTAAAGTTCCAACTAATAGTTCCACCCTTTTTTCTAATCTACATTGATAGGTGTGCATTCGTATGTAGACTTCACATTCTGGACTCAGACTGCTAGCTAGAACTACTACTTTTGCATCTACTACTGTAAAACCAGTGCTATTTAAAGTAAGAGCCTTCTGCACTATCAGTTGATGACCTTGATCCAGTTTGTGTGAATTGTTCTCATTCACTTTCCTTTTCCCTTCCCCTTCCTTATTTGTAAAAAATGTGTGTTTTCTTTGTACTGTCTCATTACCTGGTCTTTTCCTTTTCAGATTTAACATCTTATGTTATCTTATATGTCATTTTTATTCTATCTTCAGCATTTTTATTCTTTATTTTTTGAAATGCATGTGCAAGCTTATTAAAATTTACTGCATTTGTTTTAGCATATAAAATAGTAGCTTTCATTTTAGAGTTTTCCCTTATACATGTTGAATGCTTGGTTATGTTACTTGCTACTGTCCAGTTTTGTTTCCTGCCCCACCATTGTATTTAAATTTGCAGGCCACGTTGATACTTGTCTTTCTGAGTTTGGATTCTTTCACATTATACCATGATCCCCAGTTCTGACTATTGTCTTATAAATGACATTTCTTTTTTACAGCTAGATAAACTTCCCTTGTGTATGTAGACATGATTTTTGTTATCCATTCATCTGTTGATAGATTGCTAAGGTGGGTACATATCTTGATTACTTTGAGTTGTGTAGCAGTAAACGTGGATGTTGTACTCGAATAGAATAGTTTATGTCAACTTTATACAAGCTAAAGCCATCTGAGAGTAGGGAACCCCAATTAAGAAACTGCCTCCATAAGTTTGGGCTGTAGGCAACCTTGTAAGGCTTTTTCTTAATTAATGATTTAAAACTCAGGACCACCAGGCCAGGGGTAGCACTACCAACAGTGACTGAGTAAACCAGAAGGAGCAAGCCGGTAAACAGCATGCCTTCATAGCCTCTGCATCAGCTCCTGCCTCCAGGTTCCTGCTGTTTGAGTTCCTGTCCTGACTTTTCTTCAATGAAGAACGTAATTTGGAAGCATAAGCCAAACAAACCCATTCCTCCCCAACTTGATTTGATCATGTGTTTCATCACAGCAACAATAGAAACCTTAGTTAACTGGGACAGATGTGTAACCATCTCTGAGCAATGTTGATTTGGGTGCCTTTAGGTATATTCCCAGGTGTGAAACAAATCATAGTAGTTCTGCTTTTAGTTTTGTGAAGCCTGGATACTGCTTTCCAAAGTGGCCTGTGCTACTTGTACATTCCCACCAGTAAGGTTTAAGTGTCCCTTTGTCCTTGTCCTTTCCAGTGTTTGTTGCTTTCTTATGATTGTCTTTCTTACTCATGTGATGTGGAACCCAGTTTAGTTTTGTTGTGCGTTTTCTTCCTAGTTATGGATGTTTAAGATTATTTTCATGTAGTTTTTAGAAGATATACATCATCACCACAGGGCCTTTACACAGTCAAACATCAAAATTCAGATAATGTATTTGACCAAGATGGCCAGGACCAGAACAGTGGCTGCAGGAAATAGAGTTGCTTGAAATCGACGAGAGACATCAACTTTGGGAAGAATTTGAAAGACACGCAGGGAACTTAGCTTCCAGTATTCATGAAAAGTATTCAGGCTATTATTAGTTTTCTGTGTCTTTTGAAAATGTAGTAGACAATTGTATACATCATTAAAGTCTACAGTTTATTTTTTTAACTGAACCATATCATAATAAAACATTCCAAATGCTACCCAAAATGGTGTAGTATAGCAAAGTTTGTGGTTTCCGTTTCATTGTAGTTATGGGTTGGTTGGTTGCTTTTCATTTTGAATGCTACCTTCTTATACTTAAGATTATAAGTTTCTTTTTAAAGACTTCATTTACAAAAAAAGCAAGTCTTATCTAGGGGTGGAAAAGTGACTTTTCTTTTTTTAACTATGAGACTTTTCATAAGTAGGGAGATAAATTACCCTTAAGCTGGTGGTTGTATAAAAACAAGCAAACAAAAAACCCTTTGATTGACCATAGAACACTTTAACTTTTTTATTTAAAAATTACTACAAAGATGACTTGTCAAAAGCTACATATTTTCTGTTTTTGCTGTTGTTTGTTGAGCTTACAAGATTTAGATTCTATTTAATATGCTAACCTGAAAATTGCAAATTTAAAAACAATTTTTATTTAGATCAAAAGTATCTAGTTGTATAATTGTTTAAAGTTCGGTCACTTTTAAATTTAAATAAAACTCCTTCCCTTTTATTGCAAATATTCGTAGATTCCTGAATTTTGTAACTGATGTTGAAATTAGCCAGGAACCAGTCATATATTGAATATCTTAGAACCATTAGTAGAATTAATTTGATGTTTTCAAACTTAATAGAATATTAATAGTAATGAAATGCCTTTTTCTGTGTGGTACTCATTGTGTGTGTGTGTGTGTGTGTGTGTGTGTGTGTGTAGTATCTGAAGTAATAAAGGTGAGCATATAATTTTAAGAAGCTTCTTTTAATATATACAATCTAATTTGACTATCTAGACATTTTAATGCACTATAATCATGAACTGTTAGTGCTCCAGACTTTGCAATATTTTAGTGATATGAACAGATCAGATGTTTGGCAGTGGATTTGATGTTGCAGTTACTCTGTTTTAACACAAGATGGCGATCCTCACTTGAAATGCTTTGAGTGGAAGCCGCTCTGCTTTCAGAATAGTCAATCCCTCTGTGTTGATGTGTTCACTGTGTAATTTATTTAACCGAAAGTGAGAGATTTATGTTTAGATTTATGTGAATTACAGATAAAGGAGATGTGAGCTTTAGGAAAGTGCAAAGTTGAATGGTGAAGTGATTAATCAGTGTATCATGTGTTAGGCTAAATGAAAGAATTCAGATGTAAAAGGCACACCAATATGTACTTAATTGGTTCCATTTATGTGACATTCAGAAACAGCAGGACTTTGGTATCTAAAAATAGACGTGGCGGAGGTGCAGAGATGGCTCAGCAGAGAGAATACTTGCTGCTTTTCCAGAGGACCCACATTCAATTCTCAGTACCCATGTTGCAGTTCCAAGATCTGTAACTCTAGCTCCAGGGACTTCAATGCCTTCTTCTGATCTCTAAGGACTGGTGTGCATGTGGTGCACACATATGCATACAGGTAAAGCACTCATACATATAAATTAAAAATAAGATCTGGGAGCCAGGTCATGGTGGCACACACCTTTAGTACTAGCACTCTGGAGGCAGAGGTACGTGGATCTCTGTTAATGCAAGGCTAGCCTGGTTGACAAAGCTAGTTCTAGGACAGCCGGGGCTGCACAATGAAATCCTGTCTCTTAAAAACAAACAAAAAAATAGATTTGAGTTTTACAGAATTTGTAACAAAATGGTACACCAAACCCTTTTGAGATTATATAAATATCCTGTGATTTAGGTGTGAGATGATTTCCAGGCTGTGTGTATGTATCAGAATTCTTAGATTCTTGCACAAGAATGTGCAGACTTTCCAATATTGCAAATTATATCAATAAATTTTATCAGTAAGGAAATACTCTTGAACAAAAAAGTGTTGCTTTTGGTTTAGTTTGGTTTTAATGTTTTTTGTTTGTTTGGCTGGTTTTTTTTGAGACAGGGTTTCTCTGTATAGCTTTGGTGCCTTTCCTGAAACTAGCTCTTGTGGACCAGGCTGGCCTCAAACTGACCAAGAGATCCACCTGCCTCTACCTCCTTAGTGCTGGAATTAAAGGTGTGTACCACCACTGCCTGGCACCAAACAAAAAAGTTTTAATTGAAACAGCAAAGAAAATTTTGGCAAGTTGGGTGGAGGTGATTCTTTATACTCCTTAGCACTTTCCAAGCCTTTGATCATCTTTGCTAACCCATTTACCCAGACCTCACATTACCTGTCTTCCTGAGTTCAAAGATACATCTGTCTACCTTTTAAAAGAAAAGGGCGCTTTCTTTTAAACTATACTGCCTGGAGTTCGGCTCTCAAGGAGTTAAGAGTTGTAATGCTACAAAGATTCTTAGAGAATGGTGTGCATTGTTAACACATTGGACTAGAACTAGAGATTTTACCAGTCTTTGAGAGATGTTATTCAGTAACATGAGTCTGTTTAGTTTTATTTTGATTGCATTCTTGTATGTTGTATGTGGTGTAATACAATATAATCTAAAGTATCTCTCTCTTCTTTCCCCACTACCTTAGTGCAAGATCATCTTCTAATTATATAGAGCAGGTAGGACAGGGGAACTAGAATGATGAGCAGTGATACAGAGTGAAGTGTGTGACCTATGTAACAAGCTTACTCGTAAGCCAGTTGTAAAATTGCCTTTTAGATGTCTGTTCTTATCCCCCAATTTTCACTTTGTGTGTTAAAATGCAAAAAATATGATAGTACGTTTAAAGCAGGTGTATATTATTTAATTAGAAATGTGAACGCAATAAAAAGCACTGAGCAAGGTGAGCAAGATCGTTTCAGGTATATTTATTGGACTTTTAAAATTTTTCTTTCATTAATACCATATTTGAGCACTTGACACTCTGTTTCCTTCTTTAATGAAGTTTCTGCCCCCTTTTCAGACGTTGGCAGAGGCATAATATTTTATGAGTATAATAACTTTATGAGATTTATTCTAAACTTCTGTAAAATGTTTTATTACATACTTAATATTTCTTTTTTTACTATCCATATCTGAAAGCCATAATATAATCTTCGACATTCACATTGTATTACTTGATGACCCACATACAGTGTGAGGCAAAGGAGAAAAGATGGGGAGTGTAGAAGGCAGAGGAAGGGTGAAATTGTGTAGCCATTTTCCTATTTCTGTGACCTTTCATATCTGGCAATTTATGAGTAAGCATTTCTAAAACAGTTGATAAGTTTTGTTTATGCTTCAAGGAAAATGTAGCAGAATACCGAGGGCAGTGAGCTACATATAAAACAAGCTAAGTAGAAATTGGCACACCACTGTAGTTGGTGCCCATGTTTGTGCTATTTTAGGAGCCCAGATACTCTCATTCATATACTCGTTTTCATGAATCATGACAATGATAAATAGTTATTATATAGACTGTATAGCTGACAACTAAAGTTATGTATTTGTTTGCCTTTAAGAAAAAAAAAATACAGTTTCCAGAACCAAAGTGAAGCCTTGTGGACCATAACTTTTTGGATGAACTGTTTAATTTCTGGCTATTATTAGATCATTCACCAAATATCTGTTTAGTACCTGTGTGTGATGTGCAGTAAATAAGGTTCTAGAGAAAGGAAGCCAACCATGCCACACAAAAATGTTCACCTTTTTTTTACAATAGGTCACAGGAAGCTGATGCTTAGGAAAAGAGCTGGGCATGCTCTCATAGCAGTGCTTCTTCATCTGAAGCACAGCAAGTGCCTGACATGCAGATGTTGCAACCTGTTTTCTCTTTCTGGCTCTCCTAGTTTCTTACGCTCTTTGTTAGCGTACAAGATATCTGACTCTACTTGGAAGGACTGTTATGTCTTGTGTTCACTGATGTGTCTAGAACCTAAAACACGTAGCACTAGTTAGTATGAGAGAGACTTGCCTTACATGTTTTTCTTAGCTTATTGCATTTGGAAAGCATCCACTTTTCATACATCAGCTATAATTTTACCAAACTAGATTGTGTCAGGCTCTAACTTTTGTTATATGTACTTCATTGAAAAAAATTGTATTTCCTATTTTTTTAATTTGTCCCTTTATTAAGTTATGTGATATATATGTAGTGATTTTCTTGGAGATTGTTTGGCATGTTACTTTGAGTAGTTCAGAAATACTTCATTGAATGCTTATGATTAAAGCTTACATTAACCACTTTGATGGCTCTGAGGAAGTAATGAAAAGTAGAGAATTTTACCACCTTTAGCTATGAAGTGTCTCATGGAAGTTAGCTTTCTTTCTATTACCGTTGTTACTGTATTTTGATGATGATCCATCACTTTGCCTACATAGCTGCCAAGTTAGTGAGGAGAATAGTATTCTGCAGCTAGGATTTTATGAATTGATGTTTCATGTTCACCTTTGTGGTCTAAACCCATGTCCTTCAGATAGTGAGAAAGGATAATGTTTTGTCAACTTGACTCAAGGTTAAGTCATCTGGGAGGAAGATAGCTCAATTGAGAAAACGCCTCCATCAGCTTGCTAGTAGGTAGGTCTGTGAGCAGTTTCTTAATTAATAAAAGATGTGGGAGGGCCTAGCCCACTTTGAGCTGGGATGCCCCTGTGCAGGTGGTTCAAGGTTATATAGCAGGCTGAACAAGCTCAGAGCATGCAAGTCAGTAAGCAGCATTCCTGCATGGCCAGTTCCGGAACTGGTTTCTCTTCATGATGGACTGCGAGTCAAAATAATCCCTTTCCTCCCTATGTTGCTGTTTTGTCATGGTGTTTATTATAGTAATACAATGCACACTAATATATGTACCATAAGCCATCAGAACTTTCTTTATGGAAAACAAGAGTACAGTTTAATTAAAACCAAAGTATATTTATTACTATACATATTCATATTCTAAAACATGAAATTGAGTCCTTGAAATAATTAGAACAATCTAGAGATATTATATAGCAACTTGTCCTTGAAAATAATTAGAACAATCTAGATAGAGCAATTTATTAACCACTCTCACTTGCACATCTACAATATGCCAAGTAATGTACATTATATTGAATTATATCTCTTATTCTTCTAATATTCTAAAGGTAAACTTGTTTTTTAGTTTTGAAAATAAGAAAATTACTGTTCAGAAAGATTAGTTTTCCATAGTTGAAAAACTAATAAGTAATTAACATAGTGCTGTAAGTTGACTTGTGTCAAAATTTGCCTTTTATTTTAATCATATGGTGTCAGTTTCTCAGTATTAATTACCACAATTCTTATTTCTTAACCTTCACTAGAGATTGCTTTAACATTTAAATTTCTATACTGTAGCATGCTTTTAAATAATCTGAGAGTTGTACAGTAGAAATGAGTTGCTAATTCCAGAGAGTAGTAAATTCTTCATTTTGAAGTTAGTACTTAGGTTTCTTGTAGCTTTGGAGCCTGTCCTGGAACTAACTCTTTAGACCAGGCTGTCCTCGAACTCACAGAGACCTGCCTGTCTTTGCCTTCTGAGTGCTGGGATTAAAAAGCATGTGCTACAACTGTTGGGCTTCTCTCTGACAGATCTCATTTGCTTTTGTCTTGCTCACCCCCTCAATGAGCTTGCACTTGGCCTTATATAACCATGTTACACATGCAAAAAATAATCAAAATTGATTTTTATTTGGAACTTTTTAATCACTATTTTATTTGTATCATTAACAGGGATTAGTCTGTCATCTGAGCCAGGCATTGGCCATTACTTCATTTTGTCATCTCTCATGTAGATTTCTCTTGTTGTCTAAGTCAGATGTTTAGTTCAAGTACTGCATTTAATCAAGTTTCATTGTTTTAAGACATTAATTGTTTAATGTGTTTCATTCATTGTGATTTACAGGAATATGACCAAAGAGTACTAGTGTAGTGTTTTATTCTTTCGGCTTTTTTGGGGGGCACCACTCAACTCCCAAATAAATCACACACAGAGTCTTACTCTTATGAATGCCTGGCCTTATCTTCCCTTAATTCTTGCCAGCTTTCATTAACTCAAATTAACCTGTTTTCCATTGCCTCTGGGCTTTACCTTTTCCTTACTTTTGTGTATCTTACTTTCACTCTTATTCTGGCTGGCTGGGTGACTGCCCCTAGAGTCCTCCTCTCCTTTTTTTCTCATTGCTTCTTCTATTTGTATTCTTTGCCCGCCAACCCCGCCTATCTTGCTCCTGCCTTGGTATTGGCCATTCAGCTCTCTATTAGAGCCGTCAGGTATTTTAGACAAAGAATCACAGCTTCACAGAGGTAAACAAATTAAGCATAAACAAAAGTCACACAAACCTTATAATATTCCTCAACACACTTGAATTCTGATTTAGCCAGAATTTGGTGCTCTGTGGTTCTTTTGAGCATCCAAGTTTTTAACTCCCCCAGATTTCACATTTAACAGGATAATAGAGAGGATTTGTTACTATTCGTTATGAAAATGAGGGAAAACCACAGAGAAAGAAGTGAACATTTCTGGTCATAAAGTTTGTATATGAATATCTGTGACAGAATATGAAAACGATACAGTGGAAAAACTATTTCAATATTGTACTTAGATTATATTTTTAATCAAATATCTTCATTTTTACATTTTACATTTATTCTTCACAAATCTAACTTTCCCTTTCATGGTAGAATTTACAACCAGAAAAGAAGTAAATCTCAATTATAATAAATATGATGAGTCTTTTCATTAGACTCAAAACATTGACACTGAGTTTATCATAGTAAGTTTACAGAGAGGAACTTGTAGACAGTGTTCATTAATATCTGAGATCACCATAAGTTTTTATTTATTGACTAAATAACTAAATAACTAGTCAGAGCTTGACCAAACCCTAGAGCCTCCTGTAGAGTAAAAATTTTCCTCTTAGTTTAAAACATTAAGCTAAAAGATAACATAGCGTGTGAGTATATTATTACAAAAAGAAAATTATATTCTCCCCCTGTACCCAAAGAAAGAAAAAAAGCAAATATCTTGCTAAATTCTCTTGTTAATTTTCCTTTATGTATGCCTCAGGTCATTGAGATTAAAATTCAGACAGGCAATAATAGTTCTGTTTTGCTGTGAGATCTTGAGAATCTAGGTTTTTATCCCAGCACTATATAACAAGTCAGGCATCCCACTAATGCTATAAATTCAACTGTGAGGACCTAAGCCCTCTGCTGGTGCATGCGTACATGTGTCTGTGTGTCTTTTTCTTGAGTTACTTTGAAGAGTCTCTTATCAGACAACACTGATGGTTCTTTAGTTTAAGGAGGTGCTGATTTGGGTTCTTTAACCCAAGCTGACTTTAAACTTACTGTTTTCCACTGTTTCCCTCATATAGGTGTCTGTAACCAGGAAAGATTTGAAGATTTTATACTTTATATATTTACATCTTATGTGTCTTAGTTTTTTTTTCTAGGTTCAGTTTCCCTCCCAGCAGAGACTAATGATGAGGAATCATTCTGTCCAAATGGTAGGCTAAAATTATACAGTACTAGCATAAAAACGGATATACAAAATAGTATATTTTCTGAATTTTCTAATTGCCAAACATTAGCATCTTTATCTTATGTTTTATATAGTTTCAAAAAAATCATCCTTTAAAAACCACAGGGCATAGACATTTTCTTTTTATTTATTGGCTAACGCTTTTTGATGTAACCTCAGAGTAAAAATTAACTCTTGAATGATTTTAATTCAGGCACAGAAGCCAAAGTGATCACTGTATCAGTTACCCAAAAACCTTTAAACAGTGAATCAGGTTAGCCTAAGGATAGCAACACATTTCTGTTTTGAGAGTCCAGATGGACTGTAAAATTTCCACCATCTTAGAGTCAGATTTGAAAGGAATATATTTTGTCATGAACTTAGAGATGAGAAATGAAAAAATCAAAGATATACCATGATAGGTACATTGCAATTAAACAATATTTTGAGGACATTTTACTTTTTAAAACGTTAAATTTTTTTCTCTGCAGGCACCAAAACTATACAGAAAAGCCCTATCTCAAAAACAACAACAACAACAAAAATTGGCATCTCTGTGCATAAAGGAAACAGTAAAGAACTACAGAAATGGCTGGTCCATGGTGTGGTTAAAGGAAAGGTTTTAGGAGAGACTATCTAGAGACATATGAAGAGTCCAGAGCAGACAAAAGAAAGTAGACTGAACATGGCCATGGCTGTTTTCAAGGGAAGCAAGAGAGCATGCACATCTCATCCATAAATTTAAAGCTTGTTCTAATACCTAGTGTTCTAAACATGCAGGTCCTAGATACAGGCATTAACAATTTTTCCATTAATGTGTCACAGTGCTGTGTAAGTACAATGTCTTCTGTAGAATATGGCAGCAGCCTGCTTTTTGTTTTTTTCCTCTTTATTTTGCCCCTGAAGACATTTTCTCCCCAAGATGAATCACTTTGTTTAGTTTTTGTAGCTTATGTCCATTTAAAAATCTTTCATTTTCCCAACTGTGTTAAAAGTATAATTGCAAAGACACCAGTGATTACAGAATTAAGTTCTGCTTTCCGCCCATCCCTAGAATTGTCATTAGCTCCAATGACAGTTTTCTGTTCTGTAAACTCTGCTCTTTGATCTCAATTGAATTTATTAATGATCATTATGATGTAGGAATTAGACACAAATTTAAATCCAGTCAGGTCACTGGTTGTCCTTTTTAATTTAAAACATGGCCCGTTTTTTCTTCCCCATCATGCTGCTGTTCTGGTTCAGTTCTTTCCCAGGGTTATTGTGGTTGCTCTTAATTGTTTCTCTGACACTGGTTTCTTCCTCTTCCACTTTATCATGATTCTGTTTTATACCATTATTTCTGAAAGAATGTCTACCATGACAACATTGCCTGCTGAACGACTTAAAACCCTCTTTTGACTGCTCAAGTCTAGCTCTCCTTGCTCTCACTGTTGACAGAAGTGTGCCACCCTGATCTTGCCTCCTTACCTTAACAGTTGTGACTGCAGTCAGGGTTCTGTACCTGCTGAGCTCATTTATTTCCTCCCTACTTACTTGAAGACCTGTTGAACAGCTAAACAGCTGTTGTTCACACTTAATTACCTTGACATTACCTAGTTTCTGTCCTGAGGTTTTGTTGTTGCTTTGCTGATTTTCTCACTTGGTACATCTGTTTTCCACCTTGCTTCTCTGCCGTGTTCAGTCATTGATTTTCTGACCTTGTTTATCCTTTGCTGTTCTTGAAGTCAGAAGATATAAAATCATTCTGAATAACTCCCAGATAGCTGCTGTTATGTGACTATTTGCCCACTGAATGAAGACATGCAAACATTCAAATACTATTACTACCACATAATTTTTTAACATGAAATATTTAGCCCTTCTTAGTTTTCTTGGGAATTCTAATGAAATCAACAATTAGGAAAAATTGTTTCAAAAGAGAATCTCAGTTTTATCTCTTGTATAGTTCTAGAAATTTTGAATCAGCAGGGGGCAGTCAAAGCAAAATTTCATTCTGCTAGCTTATGAAAACATTAAATTTTTATTTCTGTAAGAGTTGTTCTATATAGGACGTGAACTGCATTCTATAATCTATTTATGAGCAGAATTCAGAGCTCTCTATTGCTGGATCTCTTAGAACTGTGCTAAGTATGTTTAGTTGTAAAAGATAATCTTTTTTTCTTGTTAAATTAAAAAGAGGAAATTGACAAATATAACTTTGTTGGATTTTGGTGTTGGTTGTTTTTTAGTTTTTGTTTTGTTTCTTTGTTTTGTTTTATTTCTAAGTAGGTGACCACTACTTAGAAAACAGTTTTCTAGCTTAGCAGCTTTTCTTTTATTAATCTTTTTCTGTTAAAATGAATATAGTATTTCTTTATTTTTTCCTGTGAATTTGGGGATAGTCATTTAGAAGCTGTGGCATAACACTGTAAAATATGGCTGAATTTTTTGGTCATACTTGTTTTCTTCTCAAGGCTTTCCTGGCACTTTCTGTCTACTAATGATACAGATAATGTTTCACCATGTTAGTAGTCTGGCCCTTCTGAGGGAGAGAGAATTTATTCTAAACAGGATTTATCATATACTGGAGGTACCCTTGTATCTCCTGTTTTGTATACATAATAAGAAGATTCGGGAAAACTGCCTTTGTGTAAACACTTGAGTGGCTCCCAGACAAGTGCAGTCCTGTCTGCCGTGGGCAGGAAAAAGCTGTGTCTGGGAATGTTGCTGAGAAGGAAATCCCTTTTGTGTTCCACAAATGATATCCTTAAACTTTTTAAGAATGTAATTTTAAAATGACAGATCTGTTTGTGTTTCGTTCTATTTATTAACTTTGCATGCACATAGTTCAGAAATGGATTTAATCAGGGGGAAAACATTGTGTTTGAAAACACATCTTCTTGGTAGTTGTTTTCTGGAAATCGTTGATAGAAATGTTATGGTAAACATTAAAATATTTTAGTAAGAATTTGCTATTCTTTGTTCTCTTGGCATAAAAACTTTTGATAAAACTTTGCAGACTTAAAAAATATAGTAGCATCTGCCACTTCCCTTGAGAAACTTGCACTAGAGAAATAACATGGGAAAGTGCTTTTTAACATATAGGTTATTTTGTTTTCAAGTTTGGTGACATAAAGCTTTATTTATTTTATTAAAATTAATTGTATAAGTTTAACCTTGAAAATGTTTAATGAATTACTTTATGTGTTGAATTATGATAGTTAATAATTCACTTAGAATTGTATTGAAGTTTCTTTTTAATGACTGAAGATTGGTTATGGCTAGACTTTGTAAGCAATTAGCAAAAAAATTATATACTAGAATTATGTCCAGTTTCCTGTGTTTGTAGTTAATTTTCTTCTTCCTTATGAACTCTCATCAGTAACTATCTCATTGCTTAATAATAATTCTCTACTTCAACTCCTCCTCTAAAACTCAGCAGCATGTACCAGGCCTGATGACACACCATATACCTATAATACCAGTTCTCTGGGAGCTGAGGCAGGAAGGGTCCTGTCTCAAAAATAAAAATCAAAACAAAANTATATTGTACTTTCCACCAGTGGTTCTCAACCTTCCTAATGCTGCGACCCTTTGATACAGTTTTTCAGGTTGTGAGACCCCTCCAACCATAAAATTATTTTTGTTGCTACTTTATAACTATAATTTTGCTACTGCTATGGGCCATAAATATTTTTGGAGAGAGAGGTTTACCAAAGGAGTCCCAGAGTACAGGTTGAGAATACCAGCCTTACACCCCTCTATGTACTTAAAATACATTGAATATTATTCATCATAATAAAATGAATGCCCATTCTGCTAAAACTGTTACAACGAACCCTAAGTGTTGGAGCTGCAGTACTTTTTCTTAAGTCTTTGAAAGAGAAGCCTGTTTTGTTACAGGACTGCTAACAGTAATGTGATGGCATCATGATTATGTTGCAGTTTTATTTGTGTTATGTTAATATTCAGCATATCTGCCTATACATGTCTAAGATATTACTACTTATTTCTGCTTATTCCTTTATTTCAAATTTTTTCATTTTCTACTTTCTTATGAATGACTGGAATAATTTTCATCTCTCCATTTTAATTTTTGAGTAATCCTTTTTGCCATATTTCTTCATGTGTACTTTTATTAGGTTTTGCAATTATGTTCATAGTTAAGCTTTCAAGATCAACTTAGCATTAATAATCTTTTATTTAAAATAACGTATAAAAATCTTGCAACTATCTAGGTCAAGAAAATAGGAAGAGAACATGTGAGGAGTACTGGTTGCGTTCTGTCCACTGTACTCTTCACCTTCCCTGCTCTGGCTTTCTATTAGGGACTCTAATTTGTGTGGTTTTATTTTCAGCCTATAGTATAGAAATATATGAAAAATACCTTAGATCCATGTCTTCTTTCTTAAGATTTGTTTTTAATTTAGCGTGAGATTATTGTTAACAGATAAGAGCCCCAGAGTCAAAGCTTTTGTTGCTCCAGGTCCTCCATCTAAAATGTGTAAGAGCTAGAATTTGTACTGTGGCTTCAGGATGTGCACATTTGAGGAAAGCCTTTTATCAACTGCCCTTAAATTCTGCTTTTCAGATTGACTCTGCGGTTAGCTTCTGTTGTTGGGAATGTTAAGTCTACATATTCCTGTAGATTTTACTGTTAGAATTCTGGTTTCCTTTCTTTTTGTATTGAGCTCCTCAACAGAAAATGATGTGAATTGATCCTCATAGGATTATGACTTAGTCTATTCTGTCATAATTTCCTTAGAGGGTGATTGTGGTTGAGGGACCCTGTCTTCCCTGAATTGCAGTGTCAACATACATTTGATAAATAGCAAGTCTTCATCCTTGTGACCATTTATTCATATAGTCCCAAAGAACAAGTAATGCTCATTCTTTAATTTAGATGGCTTCTTACTGTAAACCTCCTAACAATTAAATAGCCCACAAATATTCCTTTGAGACCTCTCAGCACCTGTTTCTTCAGTGTGAAAGTTAATGACAGGCTGCTCAGACTGTCTGAAATTCCATGTGTTTGGTGTTTATATGGTCCTTCATCATATTAGAAGTCCAATTTCATTTGAGCTTTTCAACTTTTGGCAAGTGCTTCAGTGGATTGTTTGTTCTGATCACCTTAGCTTGATGAATAACTTTGTTATTTTTAGCTATCCCATGTTGATGCAAGTCTACTTTGAGTAGAATAGACTAGAAAGTATTTAGGTATAAACAAGGAAGACTGACAATTGAAGAATCCTGTTCATCATCCACATTTTCCCTGGGTTTTTATTCTAACTATTGGTAGCTCCATACTGGCCTAGCAACAACATTGTTCTCTTCCTCTCCCATTTCTGCCTTTCCCATTGTCATGTGATTTGCTTTAGATCCGCATGCTTACCAGACAATCTATAGTGTGTACTAATTGAAATACTGTCTAAAGCTTCTGTCTATTCTAATGGTTTGCCAGCATCTAATAGTACTGTAGAAGTGTGGGATAATTTGAGTTCAAAATAAACACGATCGAGACTTAGAGACTTTCTTCTTTTAGAACTGTTTCCCATTTCTGAAATATTATTAACATCTTACTATGTATTTGCCTTTTAAAAAAAATTTTATTCTTTAGAATTATCACAAGATGATGAACAAAACATGGAATTCTTACCGGGTTTTTTTTAAAAATGTACACATTCAAGGAAAAGAGAAAAGGCATTTAAAAGTTTTCTAAGCCAGGTTTAAGTGAATAATGCTAAGATGGGATGTCACTGGACTGAAATCTCCTGAATGCTTTAGAAAGACTATGTAAAGCTCTTCCATTTCAGTTGCAGTGTAAAGCTGGAAATCACACCCTTTATAGTTACTTAACCACACACATATGTAAAGAAACAATAATCTCAGTTTTCTTATTTAGGTATCCACGCTGTTCTTTCTCAGCACTACTGAAAAATTACGTGTATGCAGGGTTCCTAGCGGAACTTGAGTTTCTGGAGAATGGAGTCGAGCAGAAAGACGCTAGCAGCTAAGCTGCAGTGAGACTTTTCTGGGCATGGTGCACAGTGGGTGGTTACAAAGTGGGTTTGGGAAGCAGATCTGCTGGAAAGGTGGATGTTTCAAAAACAGGTCAAGCTCAGAACAACGAAGGTGACCCTCGGTCCGACTAGAGCTACTGCTGTATTCAGTTTTAGTACTGTGTACACCACTAGTGTCTTCTGTTGCTTTCTGCCAGAATGGCTGACTGTAGGAATGAGAGTTGACTTGTATGTAGCCTAACCTTTTCTAGTTTACATTGCTTTTCTAATTTGAGAGAGGAGGTTAACAGTTCCAATTTTCTGTAAAAAGAATATGTCTTGACAAAAGTTTATGATAGTGCAGAACACACACACACATACACTTCTAAAATTAATGCTGGTTTACATTTTACCCAAGTAGAGCAGAGATAGTAAGCCATGAAAATACATGGGAGTAGCTTAAAGTACATAGTGAAAGAAATTGTAGGAACAGTAGAACCTCCCAGGACCTGAGGGAGGAGGGTCAGCACTAGTATTGAGCATATTTAGTAGTGCAGTGGATGCAGTGGACTTCTTTGTATGATGTCATGACGCATGACATGGATATGTGTCACTGTGCTTTTCTCCAAGCCTGTAGACTACAGCTCCAGGAGCACCCATGTAAATGTCTACTTCTCTGGAAGAAACTATTGATCGGGCAGGTTATGTCACTGTGGAACTGCTGAAACAAAAAAAGTGTCCTAATTGCCTCTCTTGTTGACAGTAATTTTGGTAATAATCATTTAACTGAGGTGCAAGTCACATAAGAAGAAAGAAACCTAGCATCCGTGTAATATATACATAGTCTTTAGAAAAATTTTGTTACATTTATTTATTGGGAAAGAGGGCATCTATCTGTATGCCTGAGTGCACACGTACCACAATGGACATGGTGGGAGTCAGTGAAGAAAAGAGAGTCAGTTGTCTCTTTCCACCATGTGGGTGCTAAAGATTATGGTGGCAAAGCACTTCTACCCTCCAAACCATCTCCGTGGCCCAGTTCTCCATCATTTTTAAAGGGAAAGGAAGATGGGATGGAATGCTTTGAGTGTGGACTGTGATGGGTGCATTTAGGCACATTTGAAAAGAGAAAGCTTCTTTTGGCCAAATCACCCAATAATAGAAGACAACAGCTGACATTTCATAGTTAAAATAATAAACTTGAGGGATAATTTGAGAATTTTTTAAACAACTAATTGTAAAAGCAGACATTTCTTAAACATACTGTCCTGAATAACTTAAAAATGCTGAATTGTCTTCACAGTATTGGCCATGTACTTATTTCTCTTACTTTCTAAAAATATTCCAGTGTTCTTCCTGCTTGCTTTTATCTTTCAGAAAATGAATTAGCTTTATTTTTGTCTGAGTAACAAAGCCTTGTCTTAGCTTCCTTTTGTCTTGTACATGTGTGTATGTCACATTAATATACATGTTCACATGTGGGTGAGTGGATGCACATGGATCCTTTGGCATGTGTAGGCTCAAGATTGATAACAGGAATCTTCCTTAGTCACTCTCTGTCTTAAATATTGAGGTAGGCTCTCAGTTGATACCAGCGTCGCAGATTCAGCTATGCTGGCAACCCAGCTTTCCCTGGGGATCCAGTTTGATTGCAGGTGGTCACCAAGCCTGTCTTAACTTTACATGAATGGAGACTCTGAACTCCCACCCTCATGCTTGTCTAGTAAATGCTTTGCCTATTGAATCTTTTCCCCAGCTCCTGCTTCCTCTTTTTATTAGAAACTTAGTATGCTAAAATGTTTGCTGTAATCCACCTATGTGTCTATGTCAGGTTCATCTTGGCAACTTCCTGTTATACCTCGGAGCAAGCACCTCTGCATGACCTTTGTGCTTCTTATGCATAGTATCCAAGGGTATCGTGATGATAAGAAATCACCCTGAAGGGCCTGGAGAGTTGGCTCACCTGCTCTTCCTGAGGACCCAGGTTCAATTTCCAGCATCCACGTGGCAGCTCACTGCTGTCTGTCCTTCTATTCAAGGGAATTTGATGCCTACCATACAGGTGTACCCAGAGGCAAAACAATAATACACATAAAATAAAAATAATTTATTTAAACAAAATAAAAAGAAAAAGGGAAGCAAGAAATCACCCTAATGGTTTCAGGTCTTGCAGTATCCTACTGAGCAGCTATGCTGTCATTTTGTTCATTTTTTCTTTGTCAAGTGTTTGATCACAAGAATGTGAATGAGAGGAGAGTAGAGTCGGCCTCTGATCAATGGTAGCTTCGTGTACTGTCATTATTGTTAGATTCTATTAGAGGTCTCTTTACCTAGTTTATTTGTGATATGTGCCTGATTTGTTTGTGCCCTGCCTATGGCAGTTTTTAAGGAATATCTGATAATAGGATAATGTTTTAATACGAGAGCCTGTTAAAGAAATGAAGATAAAGAATAAATGGGCGTGTGTGCAGTTTGGACCATGCAGGAATCTTTTCTCAGTGTTGACATTAAAGCAATTCAACTTAAGGAATGTGGTAGAAGGGAGGTTGCAGTTACTTCATTCCAATGCTTTCCAGAAGCTGTCTGCTTTATTGAGATGAAATGAAGCTGCCTAAAAAAAAAAAAATCAAATAGGAAAGGCAACAAAGAAGGCAGGACTCTCCTTCACTTTTCCTTTCTGAACTCTTGCTCTTTGAAAGGGAATCATATGACAGACACTGTTAGATACTAAAAATCACACTTGAAAATGAAACGTTCATATTTAATAGCAGATGAGACAATGCAAAATAAAGAACAGTAAACAGGTCAGCTGTTGGCTTGTTTACAGTGAGTGGAGCCCTCAGAGAAGAACCAAACAGCAGCAGTAAAGCAGGACATGGAGTGGGTGATTAACAAAGACAACATTAGATTTCTGGCGCTGCAATGGGAATAAGATCGGAAAACAAGCTTCAGGCAGTAATGCCTCAACTTTTCATAGAAATAGCAATGCGGTATATAACAGTAACTCAAAGAATATGCAGAATGAACAAGCACAAAGGAACCTCCTCTTAAAATCACCTTGCCCTGCCTCTGCATCATGATAGGAGCTGTGTTGCCAGACCTTCCCTTCTGAAACCACAAGCAAACAAATCCTACCTGTCCTAAGGTGGGTTTTTGGTTGTTTTGTTGTTGTTGTTGTTGTTGTTGTTAGTGGTATCATTAAAGTCATATATCACAGTAACAAGAAAAATGAAAGCAGAAGTTAGGACAAAGAAACGAGGTCACTGTGATTAAACCTGTTCATGTGGTTCTTAGACCTTTGGAACTGTTATTTCAGGATAAACATGGAAGGTTTCGCAGCTTGAGGGTGGAGAATCAGAGCTAAATGAGAAATTCTGGTGGGGCTGTAGAAGTCCAGAATTCTAGTAGACAGGCACGCAGAAAAGACTGTGCTTAGGATGTTTAAGAAAAGAACAGTGACTCTTGGGGGGGGGGNGACTTGAAGCCATTCATTTTAGATTCTGAGAAGGAATTGATTGGTCTAGGTTTTATCTCCTGAAACCTTGTGGAAGTCCTTTAAAAATGTGACAGATGGATTTGCTGGGGTAACTTTGACATCAGCAAGCATTTAGATTGTGGCATAGTTATTGTGGGTTAGGATTACAGTGGAAACCAGGAACACAAAGCAGAACATAGATAAAGTCTGATTCTGGCATGGGTGTTTGCTTTTGTTAACGGGGGTAAAAAGTTAGAGCAAGTTCTGGCAGAGACCTCAGGAAGGGGGATCAGAAGATATGAATGAGTACTTTGAAACTGCACAGCCTGAATCTTTTTCTCTCTACTGATCTCCTTTGCCTATATTCCTTCTCCCTCCCCTCAGGCTCACTTGATGTGTGGAATTCTAATCTGTGTCTTTTCTCTTAAAAATAAAAGTGAATAGACCAGCCGCTCTTGAGTAGACTCTAGGCCCCAGGAAAAGAAGGATATAGGGTTTTCTTTTTTGAACTTAGCGTGCAATGTTCTGTTACTGGCTATACCTTTCAGTTTCCAAGATTTTAAAAGGACGTGTTAACAATAAAAAGGTGAAGAACCCCTGTGAAAGAATGTTCTGAAAAGAAGAAATAAAAATCTTTTTGCAAGAGCCTTTTTATTAGAAAGAGCTCTACTTTTCCTGCTTGATGGGCACAGTTATGAACTTACTGTGTTAAGATTAAGTCACCCTGAAAAGAATTCTAACTCCTGATTTATATAACAAAGTATTACACATGCACATCCTATTAACATAAAACTAATCCCTAGTTAAGCTCACATATTCCAACATCACAGGCTATGTAGTTTTTAAAAAGGACAGCTTTATCATCAAATGTCAGTAAACATCACCAACTCTGAAGGAGCAAAGCCCATTCATTCATGGTAAACTGAAGTATGCTGTTGTGGAAAGTATTTTCCTGTCATGGAAACTGGACCTGACATAGTCCCCAGCAGTAGAAACAGTGAGACGTTCAAATATACTCTAGCCCCCAGGGACATTCACTCCTCTAGTTTTATCAGGTACACTAGGGACTTCATAGACACATAAACCAGCCCCACCACAGCCTTCTCTTTCTCCACAGCACTGCTAGGGAAGTAACTGAATGGCAGCAGTGATGGGTGATGTTGCTGGCGTGTTACAGCAGAGAACAGATTGAAATTGCTGCCAGTCTGAATCCTCGTTTTAACACGAATGTGACAATTACAGCTTTGAGAAGATGAAAGAACTTGTCTAAAACCACTTTGGCAAAGAAAATGACTAACCTGGATCATAGATTAATTTCTGTCCTCCATCTCTCTCCATATCCATCAACTTTTGACATTTCAATTTGGAGTCTTTTCAAAACACCAATCTTGGGTCTTGATACAATTTCATATAAACATACTATAAAAACGCAGGCTTACTGGGGTTTTTAACTTCCATGTAGTTTGATAACAGTAGGGATGAATAAAACACCCTTTCAGCGTTTCATTTTCAAATTTAAGGTGTGCTAATAACTGTTGTATAGTAGCTTCTCAAAGATAGCTGAGTCAAGAAATATAGCACCCATGTAGAATATAAACACAGCAACTGTTGCTTTATGTCAGTGGGAAAAAACACAGACACAACATTTTAGCACAGTAAACCTCCTAAAGAAAACAATGCCTGCTATAACCTGCCTGCCACAATCAGGAAGGAAGTCAGCCAGGAAGAATGCCAAAGTGTCTCAGCACTGCAGCGCAAGAGAACCAGATTTCTATAGGAGAGCAGACTTCAAACTCAGCTGCTCTGATTACAAAGGTGTAGATTTCAAAATCTATTTAATACCAATAAAGTAGACAATAGCATTAAAAGAAACTTCAGAAATCCTGTTTAACCCCTGTTTTCAGTTTTGTTAATGGATCAGTGAGTGTTGTTTTCTCCCTGCTTCAGCATTCTGTCTATTGTGCTGTGGGAAGAAGAGTCATTCTGACAGATTGCTTTCAGAGTTCAGGCAATTAATTCTCCAGTAACAAGCAAGTTTCCTTGCCACTTACAATAGCTGTTCCATGATTCTGAAGAGATAGTTCTCACAAATATGCAAATAATTTGTTAGTAGGTGTTTTTTGCTTTTAAGTTTTTGCAAGTTTTAATCCAGTGTTCCAGTATATATACTCACAAAGTCTCAGTTGTCTGTTCAAAATAGCCTTGACCTCCAAGGGAATAAATACAATGTAGTTTTGAACACAGATATTAGTAACCATGATCCAAGAACAGGGATTCAGGTTGCTCAAAGGCATGTCCCACTGTAAGAGTGGTTCTATGAGTTTAGTTACACAACAAGTCATAAATCTAGGTATTTAACAAATACATTGATAGGGACCACAGGTATAGGGTTTAGAGCAGAGCAAATTCTAGGTTCAAGTGGCAGCTGATGGCCTTCTTAGCTGTTAGATTGGCAAAAGCTTATGTTCTGCTAAGAATACATTTTATAGACTTTGATAATCTCTAGAATGTTAGGTCAAATACAGAAGTGGAGAATGATTTGCCTTAATTAAGATAGATAACTAGAAGTAATTTGGCTCTCATCTACAGCTTTTTAACTCCCTAATTTTAGGTTCAGTCATTTGACAATGTGGAATCAATCAGGTGTTGCTTTTAGTTTTTTCTGGTAAATTAATATTTCTTCCTCAATTCCAGCTTTGATAAGTTGGCATGGATTTATAGGAAAGTGTTGTAATAGCTGCAGTGCAGTCAAGTTAAAGTCATACATTTGTTTTCAGTTATGATCCATTACTTATAAGAATCACTGTTTATAGATTATGATGAAAAAAGTCATCCAGTTATACCATAATGTGTGTTCATCTGCGTCCCAGGTGCTCATAGATAAGAAATGTGCTCCATTATTTCATTTAGATACAGAACATAGAAGGCTAGGTAGTTCGAATCATTCCTGAAGGTGTAGTGATGAGGCGAGCAGGCCTGCTTTTCGTCCCGCCAGGCTCCTGCACGGCTAGCTTTACACCCGTAATAACAACACACAAATTGTATTCATTTAAACACTGCCTGGCCCATTAGCTCTAGCCTCTTACTGGCTAACTCACATCTTGATTAGCCCATTTCTAATAATCTGTGTAGCAACTCGGTGGCTTACTGGGAAGATTCTAACCTACGTCCATTTCAGGCCGGAGCTTCATGGCATCTGCCTGACTCTGCTTTCTTCCTCCCACAATTCTG
>LOEQ01002605.1:113335-126859 GCA_001685075.1 Bramus lutescens | reverse complement strand
TTTCTTTATTAATTAACCAATGAAAGCAACAGATAGAAGACCCTTCTACATCATGAAGGGAAGGCAGCAGAGAAGCAACAGGGCTCTCAGAGCAAGCTTGTGAGGGAGCACAATAAGATAAATGAAAGGTTGGGGGCTGTTGGGCTAGGAGGTGCAGATAGTGAAGATGTGGTAGTTTGAATGTAATTAGCACACATAATCTCATAGGGAATGGCACTGTTAAGAGCTATGGCTTTGTTGGAGTGGGTATGGTGTTGTTGGAGGGAGTGTGGCCTCGTTGGAAGAAATGTGTCACTGTAAGGGTAGACTTGGAAGTTTCTTATGCTCAGGATACCGGTAGTTCAATGTCTCAGTCAATTTCCTGTTGCCTGCAAGATGTAGGACTCTCAGCTACCTTTCCAGTGCCATGTGTACCTTTATGCTGCCGTGCTCCCTCTGAAACTGTAAGAGAGCCACCCCAGTTAAGTGTCTCCCTTTGTGGGAGTTATCATGGTCATGGTGTCTCTTCACAGCAATAAAACCCTAAGACAAAAGACAAGGTACAGAAGAGAGCAAGATGTCTGGAGCTTCAGCCTTCTGGTTCTGTTCAACAGTGAGCACAGTGAAGTGTCAGAAGTCGAGGGGAGGGGACTGTGGTTGAATTGGTTACTTTCCTAAGCTGTGAGGTCCACCCCTACTAATAACTACTGCTACCAACCACATACACACAAAAGAAAGAAATAGAATAAATCATGACAATGGGCGAGCACTTATCAAAATCTTGAAGCTTAAAAGAATGTGAAATGACTGAATGTCTGTGTAAAGCACTTACTTAACCTTACTGTAACTTTTTATGAAGCTAAGCTAGCAAACAAGGGTATGTAATTGCCATGAAGTGATAATGCCAGTAGCTATCCATAGTAGGTTGTTTTGTTTGTGCCTACTAGCTGATGGTGAGAGAGAGAGAGAGAGAGAGAGAGAGAGAGAATGTTAATCATTACACTATTATGTGGTGTATATTTTGAGTTTTTGGGTCAGAATTGTTATATTAGTAGCTGATAAAGCTGGGAAATAAGCTTAAATTACATTGTGAAACAGTTTGAAATTTAGTAGGCCATTGAAAAATAATTTCTGAACTAAACTCATATTTTATAAAAGCTATTCAGTGTTGTACTAAACTAGAAGAGGCAGAAACTAAAGGCTAGAGGTAAGTTATTAGTGGTTAATTTAGAAGATGAAAACAAGAAGTTAAATAAAAACAAAAGGGTCTGTACTACCTGCTGATCAACTCACATTTCATCTCTGATTTTAAAGAAAACAATAGCAGCTCAGAGTAAATCCAAATGAAAGTCATCAGGATTTGAGTGCTAAAGAGAAATAGCATCTTTATCCTGGTTAAATGTACAGTTCTTGAGTATCTAGAAGGGAGAAAACACTTGAAGAAAGGATTGGCAGATAAATTCAGGTGTTGGGACAATTATCAAGAAGAGACAGCACCCTCCTTCAGTTAATTCCAGAGAGCCTGAACGAAACATGATAAGTGGTCTGTGCCAAATAGTAAATATTTTGAGACATTTAGTTTATGATAAAGGAGTCCTGTAAGAAATTTGAATTCTCATTGTTAGGTGCTTGCAAGGTCTGTTATGTTGGAAAAGATTTAAATATATTAAACTACCTTCATACATAAAAACTCTTTAGTAAGTTGTATATACCCTCCCTCCCTCTCTCCCTCTCTCCCTCCCTTTCTTCCTTCCATCCATCCATCTCTTTAAGTGTATATTTGAGTATGTTGTGTTTGAGTGTGGGGGTGGGATGTGAAATACCACGCACAGAGACCAAAGAAGGTTGTCCAATATCCTTCTTTATATTTGAGGCAGAGTCTCTCTTTGAAACTAAAGCTTTCCCTTTTATGTTTTTAAACAAGTCTTAGAGCGAACAAGTCCTTCGCTTCCAGTTGTCGTGAATCGTTCCATTACTGTCCTGTCACTGTCCCATCCCCTACCCATCTAATTGTATATATACTAGGGTAATTCTGATCCTCATACTTGCGCAGCAGACTCTCTTAACTGTTAAGCTGTCTCTCTTACCACAACTTTTTAACATTAAATAATTCACTATCAATGTGATCTGGTTATGAGAAATACAGAAAATGTTTATGAGAAGAAAATGTTGACAGTACCAAATGTTTCAAAAGGTCAAACTATGAATGTGTTGCATCTATTGGTAATCCAAGAAAAAAAATAGAAAGAAAAAAATAGTCAATGGACCACTAATAGCTTTAAACTGACTGGTATTATTGCGTGGGCACTTCAGAATTACAATTCTCTAATAATCATAATATAAAGACATACCTAGACTTTTAGATGCTCATATATTTAATAGTAAATCTGTCTTAAAATGAATACAACAAACTTCATTTATAATAGGTCATCATGGCATTGTTTGTAAAACAACTAGCTGACCTCAGGCAGGCATACCTGAATTGAGACACAGCTCCGCCACTTCCTGCTCTAACTTTACCATGTTATTTTGACTGTTGCCCCTGCCATTGATAAAATAAGTCAACACAGGATGTGCTCCGCTGTCTTGGAATGATAACGTTTGACATGATGGTTTGATGATAGTGAAAGGGTTTCTAAACCACTGGTGCCAGTTAAATAGATTATTTCAAAGATCAGCTGAATGATAAGTAACAAAGACCAAGTTGAAACTTGAGAAGCCAATTTGAATTGTATCTATTATAGTTTTTCTCTGTTTTAAAATCTGAAGTGCAGGCAGAGCAAATAATTGTGCCTTAATGCTCACCATTTCCAATCTAATACATCAGTCTCACTGGTACCAAGTCTTTTTCAGGTTAACAAGTCTTGCTTTATTTGTGTCCTGGGCATTCATACTGAACAGTAGGTGAGCAATATATAATCAAAATACCCATGAAATATTCTCCTAAAGATTGCTTAGGAAAGTATTTATAAAGAGAAAGCTGGAAGGTGATGTGGTGGGAAAGTTGGTGAGTTCCTTTCAGCAGTTATGACACTTGGTGTTTTTAGTAATCATAATATAGAGTTGCATCTGTTCCTTCTTCTAATTATAATATGCAAGGACTGGTCGCATATGCTCTTACCAAAGTTCTTGGCACTGACAACCCTAAACAAAGCGGCAGGCACCAATTACCTTCTTTCCCTAATCTCCGTCTGGTGTGCCTTTGAACTAGTGATTCTTGTGGTATTCTGAGACTTCCCAATCATTGGGAAGGCTTTTACTTCATAATGCAGGAAACTGGATCTTGAATTAGTGTTTTTTAGAGGAATTTTTGGTGTTTGTTAACACTATAACCACACAAATAAACAGGTGTCTTTATTTTCATGAAACTCAATAAGATTTGCTTGTATATAAGGAGGCAAGTTAAAGTGATTTGAAGATACTTGTATAATGTAGAAAATGTAAACACTATAAAATAGAGGATTTGTTTTTGTCAGATTCAACCTACAAAGAACAAATCCTGGACCTCTTTGATACGCTGTTACCTGAGTTTTTGTGGCAATCCTAACAGGGAAGATAATAAAAATGAATTTTGATGGGAAAGTGATTCATTAAAATGTTGAGTGAGTGTATCTGAAAAAGAACAAGTAACTCAAAGAGATAACATCAACTCCTTTGACTGGTGACACTGTATTGACCAGATTTATTTTATCCAAGGTCTTGGCCAAGGGAATGCCATCTTCTAAAAATAAAGATGACGTACTTTATTTTTCTCTTCTTGAATTTGAATTTTTTGCTCTTTTTCCAGATATTAGTTAATGCAAGGAGACATCTCTTAGCATTTACTTCCCACCCATTATCACCTGTCTATTTAATGAGTATGTAGTGAGGTTTGGATGAGATCGTGAAATGATTAGCAGTCAAGCTGAAACTAAATGATCTCAAGATTACCATATGATAACATTGTAGCTTTACCTTTTGTGACCATAGGAACTTCTTTGTACTTCAGTTTCTCTATCACATGGAAGTGGGATTGATATCTATCTTGTAATTGTAATGTTCTGTACTACAGAGCTAAGAATATCTCAGTGGCCAACATCAAAGCCAGTCTGCACTTCTACAGAAAAAGATGGTTCTTGTGGCCTAGCATCTGCTAGATTTGCTGCCTCTTGCCTGGGGGGGGTGCTTTTAGTCTTTCCCAAATTTCTCATTTCCCCTAGCAGGAATGAACTGCAGTAATGATAAGCATGTTGGTGCTTGTTGAAATAAAACATGCCCACCAGTAAAATAAAAACGAAGCATTAATATTTTATGTGGGAACTTGACTTAGCTTTAACCATACTCGAAAGCTTTGAAAGTTTAAAATCAAATAAAGAAAGAAGAATAAACCAACTCAGCTCAGAGAAATGTAGCTTATTACAATTCAGTAAAGGATCTTTTCATAAAACTTGAAATTGTTGCTGGTAGTCATGTTATATCATCGTTTACTTAACTTTGGAAAAACTTGTGTGGTCTTAGATGTGATTGTCTAAAACTAAGGTTCTGATCGTCTCCAATGAATTGCCTTATGTTTCTTTCATAAATAGAGTCAGGATTGTGGATAGTAATTGTATTGCTGCTTCAGGACAGAAAGAAATCTTACCTCGAACACATCCGTTCAGTTGCTAAAAGGTAGTATGTAGTTTGCAGCACTGTGGCTCCTCAGGACCTTCCCTTCGGCTTTCTAGTGTCTAAGCCATATTGACTGCTGTCCTCAGAGGAATAGTCCCCATTCATGAACATCCAGGGTTGCCTTCCTGTAATATGTTGCTATTATTCTTCATTGGTGGTGTAAAGGGTGTCTTGTTACTGTCTATCTCCTTGAGACAGGACAGGGTCTCTCATTGAACCCAATACTTGCTAGTTTGGCTGACCAGTTAGCGCCTAGGCTCTGCCCGTGTCCACCCCACATTGCTGGGATTATAAGCACACATAGCTATGTTTGACTGAGGATTCAAATCCATATCATGCTTGCAGACCTTGTACTCTGATTCTCTAAAACCTAGTCCCTTTAAAAAAATTTTTTTCTCTTAATTTGTGTTGTTTTATAGCCAAGACAGGGGAAGGTATACTGTATTAGTTTATTTTTCCTTCAAACCTTGCTTAAATGGTAATGTTATATAGGCACAAATCACAGAACTTTCCCTTTGAGGATTAAAAACTAGTTAGGGCTTGGAGAGATGACTCAGCAGGTAAGAGTACTTGCTGCTTTTCTAAGAATCTGTTCCTAACACCTACAGGGTGGCATACAACAATCTGTAGCCCCTGTTCCAGGGGATCCAAGTTACCTCTTCTGGTCTCTTTGAGCACCAGCCATGCACACCCCTTGCATACATGTAGTCATATATAAAAAACGTTTATACACATGAAGTAAAAATAATTCTTTAAAAGAAAAAAATTAAATCTGGATTCTGTTCCTTATTTCTTACCTTTAGTCACATTCTTCAGCAGTACTTTTGATTGGTAACTGGTGAATTACTCTGTATCTTTGTCTATTAAAATAAAAGCTATAAAATCTTACTCTGTATAAAATCTGTCATCCTGCCTCCCAGACAGGGTCTTATATAATTCCAGCTTGGCCTTGAACTTAGAAACTCATTAGGTGGCTGAGGATAACATTGAAATACTTCTGCCATCCAAGTGCTCGGTTCACAGACATGCTGAACTACTGAAATCAGGTTTTTTTAGGCTGCTGGAAATGAGAGTTAGTGCTAGACAAGCTCTCTCCCAACTGAGCTCTATCTTCAATCCAAGATATATGTTTTCTTGAGACATTATATTGTTTCTTAAAAATCTGTTCATGGACAAACAAGATGGTTCAGTAAGTAAAGGCGCTTTTGAACGAAGTTGTTGAGGTGTCTTCCTATAGCCCCAGGATGGCCTAGAACCTAGTGTGCAGTCCAACTAGCAACAAACTTGCTATTCTCCTGCCACAGCTTGTGAGTGCTCAGATTATGTATGTAGTATGACAGCTTGTTTATCTCTTCAGATATTACAAAGAAGGCAGTTGTGGGGGTTTGAATGAGATGTTCCTTAGTCGCAGACATCTGAGTACTTATGTTTTCGGAAGTCATGTTCTATCCCTAGTTTGGCTGCCCTCTCCCTGCCTGCCCCCCTTTTCTTTGCTTTCAGCTTGCTTCCATAATTGCCATTCTGCCTATTGCCACACTTCCCTACCATGATGGTAATTCTTGTGCCTCTGGAACTGTAATCCCAAATAAATTTTTTCTTTTACAAGTTGCCCTGATCATAGTGTTTTACCATCACAATAGGAAAGTAACTAATATAGCCAGATACAATGACATACACTTAAATCCTAACACCCTGGAAGCTGAGGCAGAAAAATATTCAAACTTCAAGGGTAGCCTGTGCTACAAAACTATAATTTAAAAATGATAATAAAGAGAGGTGAATTATATCTCCTTGGAGGCATATAACATGACTGACATACTTTATTTGCAGTAAAGAATTGTAGAAAACTGGTGCTGCAAGAGTAGAGCCCAGCACTTCGTCCTGCTCCTTTACTTCTATGCATTTCTGCAGACAGCTTCCCCGATGCTGGATATCTAAGGTTATTGCCATTGAAAGATGTGTCATTGAGCTTATGAAACAAAGGGAAATGATGGTGTCATGATTGTATGCATACCCACCAAATTTTTCTTTTTTAAATGTATCGTTTAAAGCTCAGTAAGAAACCAAAACAAATGAACATGTTGGGAACGGGTTTTTTCTTTCTTTTTTCTTTATTCCAAGGTAGCATGCATTGCTGAACAAGGGCCGTGGCATCTTTTCCTAGGACTCTTGTCAGGAGAGAAGTGCAGAGCAAGCTAGTTGTTTCCTTGACTGAATGAATGACTGACTAACTGACTAACACTCACTTTAAGTAGAACATAATGTAAGATACAAAGATTCATGCACAAACAAAATAAACATCGATTTCTTGTAACTTTATTTATAAAGGCTTACAACCACTGTACGTTCTGTTAAAATCATGAGCCTGAAATGGTGTTGCTGTTTTACCCCAGGGGAGTTTTACAAAGAGTGTAGGGCAGCCAAACCATGTAACTCCAAAGGAAGGGAAAAAACAGTGAATAACTTGGTGATATAGCCATTTCCTTAGCTATTTTTAGGTTCATTGGGGAGCTAAGATTGATTTTTCTCCAAACTCCTTCAGCCTTTAATAGTAGGAGACAGGTTTCATATTCTCGGTGGTTTTTAGGTAGCACTTTTAGAATGGCAGGGAGCACAGGAAAGTGTTCTGAGGAGGGAATAGATTTCTGTTATAGATGGTGAATCCTTATGTGTTCGTAGGAGAATCCTGGTTCTTATGATATGTATTTTATAAGTAGTAAATATGGCTTTTCCACTCAGAGAAATTATTGAGAGTAAAGTATTTAAAATCCATATTCAGTTTGTCTTAAAATATTTCAAGAGTTTTGAAAGAGAAATTGATTTTATACTAATACTCTATAAAGAAGTTTTTAACTAAACTCTAAAATTGACTCATTGTCCTACACACAGGAGTATGGGTGCTGCTCTGTATTCTCACCCTTCATAAGCTGTTTTCCTGGTAAACAGAGGTCAACAGACTCTTCTGTAAAGGGCCACATGATAAATACTTCAGAGCCAGGCAAGTCATACATATTCCACATACCAGGAAGTGGGGCAGGCCAAGCCCATCTCTGAGTTTGTGGTTATTGTGGACTACAGAGCTAGTTCCAGGGCAGCCAGGGCTACACATAGAAACTCTGAGGGGATTTTGTTCATTTGTTTTGTTTTGTTTCTTTAATGGGTGAAGAAATAAATACTTGAGGCTGTGTGGACACATGATTTCTGCAAAATCTTCTCTCCTTCTGATGCATATTTTAAACTTGAGTATGCTATATATAGTATGCTTCTAGCTACTCATTTTGAAGCCTTAGTTCTTGATAAAGCTTTTATCCAGACTAAAGTTGAACATTTGGTATGATTGGCTTCAGCTTCACTGACATACATCTTTTTGAGACTCAGTCTCTTCCAGCATGATCAGTGAAATCCATGTTTGTTTTCATCTCCATGCGCTGTCTTATTGGTTTTCTCACTGGTATTACCAAATGCCTGAGAAGTACTGCACACATCAGCCCACATACATTTTGTCTTTCTAGTCATCTCATGGTAGCCCACTTAAATGTAAAGAAAAGTAAACCTTTGAATAGAAGAGGCCGTACAAGAAAGTATTAGAAATTGTTTGCCCAAGCATGCATAGCATAGGTCTGCACCTCTTTCTGGGGGAACCAACGTACCCTTAGGGGTAGACTGCATGCCCAGTAGACGGCCAACAGAAAATGAACTCAACTCAACAGCATCTTTAGAGGTTCCTTGTCTCATAAGGTCTTGTCAGGGCTCTTTCTCCCTCCCTGGCCCCTCCAGAATTATCCTTTTTTCTGTCTTTTATACCATGGTCCTTTGCATATTTATTACAGCTTCTGTCTTTGTGGGGTTTTTTTTTGGCAGGGGGGAGGATTTCTGTGTCTGCAAACTAAATAGGTCTCTGCATCTATAGCTGATTTTGAGCATTTTCTTGTGTTCTTTTCCTTCTGTTTGTTTTGTCCTATTGTTAGTTGTTTTTTGTTTGTTTATCTTTATTTTATTAGTAACCTTTAGATGCCTGTTTGTTTTCTAATGAGAGATAGAAAGGGGGTGAATCCAGATGGGAAAGTAGGTGGGAGGAACGGGGAGGAGTAGAGAGGGAAAACTGTAATCAGGCTATATTGTATGAAAAAAATGTATTTTTCGATAAAATAAAAAAGTTGCTTGTTGATGTCCTAACTTGATTTTTGAGCAAAATCCAGTATAAACCCATAGTAAATTAAAATAACAGAAAATAGTGTTAACTATTAAAACTATTAAAAATTTTTCTGGCCACAGATTTTGCTTCTGGGTTATATATTCATTTTTTGATACAAATCCTGTTTCAGAGTCCAGGGTTGGAATGTGTTTTAGTTTGATGATTTTTTTTTAAATTTGAGTTCCAGAGAACATTATTAAATAGCTAATTACTTGGAGTTAGAATTTAAAACTTCTTAAAGACAATTTTCGTCTCTCTTGATTTCATTATTTCACTGTATAAGTGAGTCTTAATGCCTTTCAGAGCTACATAAGAAAATTCAAATCTTCAATTCCCCATCCTTGGGTTCAGAAAAGAATGGCAAATCCATCTTCCTGGCTTTTCCTGAGTTTATAGAACTACCTATCCTTCCCTGGAATGTCCTGCCCTTCAACCTGCCTAACATGCCTCACCCATGTTATAAAACTTACAAGTTTTATCTTTTATTATTGTTGTTGTTTTTGAGGCATGGTCTCTGTATATAGCCTTGTTTATGCTGAAACACTATGCAGACCAATCTGGCCTTTTTCACCTAGTACTGGAATTAAAGGTGCATGCCACCACCCCTAGCAACCAAGTGTCTGCCTTCTACAGCAAATCCCTTCCCTTTTTATACCTTGTGAGTAGATTTGTGGTAACTTCCTTTATTTATGCTGCTTATTTTTTTTTGTCGGTTTCTCTTACATCTTTGTCACTAAGCCGCATGCTCCATCTGGGCAATGACCAAATTTGTCTTTATCTATTAACCTTAATACTTTGACTTGCTTGACATAGGATTTGCTCAGTTTAATATTGCTGTGCACAGATAAATGAAGGGCTGTGAATGTGCTCCTACCACAGATTCTGAAATGCACACTTTATCTTTACATGTGTGTTTCAGATGGTCATCCATTTACCATCGTTTGTGTGCAGCATGTGCACTCAGAGCACAGCAGGGTTACTGGAGCACACTGCAGAGATAAGATGAAGGAGGCAGTCGGAGCTGGTCTGCTTTGAGATTAAGTTCATGATACAGTAAGGCATGTATTAACACCTAGCTACCTTTAAAACTTATAAAAAAAATAGAAATGTGCCTCCTGTCATGCATGTCTGCACATGCAAAGAGACACACAAGCACGCACACACGCATACACATGAGGAGGGAGAACAATAATTTAATTTGGCTCAGCATGTAAGGGCACTTGCCACCAAACCTGAAAGGCTGGAACCATTATGATGGAACCAGCATGTTAGAAGGAGAGAACTGATTTCCACAAGTTGTCCTATGAACTCTGGTCTTCTGGTATTATTTGTACTGAATTACTAAGAAAATGGTTAACACAAGCATCACCTCTGAGAGGAAGAGATTTCTAAAATTAGTACTTTTTCTTCTACTGAAATGGTTATAACTGGGGGGTGATTGCCCCTCTTTCTTGAATATCTAGAGATAACTTTTAGCTGTCAACATAGAGTATTACTAGCACCTACTGAGGATCTTTCTGTGCCCAGGCAAGCTGGCCTCTGAGGCAGGTTATCTGGCCCATTACTGTTGGATTGAGAAAGATGGCTTTCTGGTATTTCTGGTTTCTTACTTCCCTGCCACTTTGAGAAACTCTATTACCTGGAAATGCTTATGTCTGCTTTGTTTGTTCTTTGTCATCTTCTCAACTTGTAGACCGTGCACCTAGTAACTCAGTGCTTTCTCTGATTTGCTTTTCCAACCTAGTGACCAGGTTACTGGTCTTACTCATTTCTAGTTTTAAACTACAGGTAGGGAACTTCTGCTTTGTCCCTTGATATTGAAAAAGCTGCTATTCTGTTGGCTTTCTGTCTTTCTCCCCAGATCCCTGACCGTGGCTGCTCTCCTGACCCCTCTTTGGACTTTCTGCTCTGCTTTTTCTGTTCTGACTTATTGCCTAGTTGAATTCTGTTAATTTGATTTGAGTACATTTTATTCATTTACTAAGATTCTTTGAATTATTATAAATGAATTGTTCTTAGTCCTGAGATATTATCACTATATTGATTATTCATTCTCCTTTTCAAAGTACATGTTGATTGAAATGTTTAATAGAAGTTCCAGGCCTTGTTCTATGGAACACTCTTTCTGCTAATGTAAGAGATACATCTCTTCTTCACTTTAATTACACTTGGTGACACACCAGCGTTGAAATTCATTTCAGAAAAGTAGATGTCACGTTTTGTTTTGTCTACTCTTTGTCTTAGCACTAATGATAAAGGACTTAAAATAAAGCAATCTACTTTCTTTATCTAAACTCACCTGATTTCATAGTCAGGCCAGATTTCACGGAGATGAATAGAGGACTTTGAGGTATCAGTTTTCTAGATTTCTATCTTTCCTGTGTTTGTTTAATAGAACAACAGAATGAGACAAGCCTGAGGAGTGCCTCTGTCTTCTCTCTCTCTCCTCCACTGAAAGGACTTTCTCTCATGATAAGTGGTCAGCTGGGGCTAATAATTCTGGTATGCACAGGAATAAAGAAGGAATTGACTAGTTTTAAAGGAAATTGATTGCTACAGATTAATTTATCAGTCATGTTTTCTATAATGCATAGTCATGATGGAGGAGTCTCTTAATATTTTTTCCCTTTTCCCTTTTTTGTTTTTGTTTGTTTGTTTGTTTGTTTTACAAAGTATCGTTTGTGATGAGAAGGAAGCAAGCCAGTTTAAGACAGCCTGGTTTCTTGAAAACCCATGCTTCCAAATCTCAGTTCATTCTTTTCTCTACCTGTTGGCAATAACTCTGTCCATTGTTACCTGAAATCATCTAGAAAGTGAAGATTTTAAAATCAGCTTCTATTGACAAAGGCTGCTTGTTTGTTCCCAGCTACCCAGACCTGAAATAATCATGCAGAAAATGTATAAATTAAAATACTGCTCAACCTATTAGCTCAGGCTTCTTATTAACTAGGTCTTACATCTTAAATTAACTCATTTCTATTATTTTGTGTATCACCACAAGGCTGTGGCTTACTGGGTAAAGTTCCAGTGTCTGTCTCCTTCAGCAGCTACATGGCAACTCCTGACTCCGCCTACTTTCTCACAACATTCAGTTTAGTTTTTCCACCTTTCTCTATCCTGCCCTGCCAAGGCCCAAGCAGCTTCTTTATTAACCCATGATAATAAAACACACAGCATACAGAGAGTAATCCCACATCACCTCTTCTTTTCTGTCTAAAGAAAAGGCTTTAACTTTAGCATAGTAAAATTGCATATAACAAAACAGGTATCAAGTGAAAATTACATTTATCCAACCATGACTCATTTGAGGTCTTTTTCATCTGAATCTGTGTTTATTATGTATCTGTAATTATTTTTTGACCAGGTGCACTTCTTTTTTAAAAAAATTTAAATGCTAAGTGGGCATGGCTAGCACCAGCTCCGTGGCCTTGTCTGCTTGCTCCATCCAGTTCACCATGGGCGGAGGTTTGTTTACCACCAGCTCTGCAAGGCATTCTCTCTGCCCCAACTCCAGGGACACAGTGGGTCTATGTCTCCATTAAGCAATTTGTAACATTTTGCTCACAGACCCCATTTAAGTGCTTGACCTCCTGAAAGAGTCAGAGCTGTTTCTGCAACTAGGATGAACCAGGAAGCTATCTTTTCAGCCCGTGCGGGTTTTGGCTGCTGTTGTTGAATCAGGAAAACCTCTCTTAAAGAAGCCGCATATCTTTGTTGCCAGCAAACAGAGCCTTTCTGAAAATAATGTGACTACCAAGAAGTTGTGCTTGGCTCCTGCTTTTGCATGTCTAGAAGCACTCTTTTTAAGCTTTCTTAGGCTTTATGTGAACGTACATTGCCGAACGTTTGGGTGCCATTTCGTAGACAGAGACTGCTCTTTTCTTCCTGGGCACCTAGACCTGAAGTAATCAGACAGAAACTATAATAATTGAAGCACTGCTCGACCTATTTACTAGGGCTTCTTCTTAACTCCCTCTAACATCTCAAATTAACCCATTTCTATTTTTCTGTGTAACACCACCACAAGGCTGTGGTTTACTGGGTAAAGTTCTGGCACCTGTCTCTTTTGGCATCTGCATGGTGTCTTCTGACCCTGTCTACTTTCTCCCAGCATTCATTTTAGTTTTCCTGCCTAGCTCTGTTCTTCCCTGCCACAGGCCCAAGGAGCTTCTTTATTAACCCGTGATAATAAATACATTCATAGCATACAGAGGGGAATCCCACATCAAGCTTTCATAACATGATGCTTTGCAGAGACATTGCACTAAGCAATGCCTTCACCTAGCCATCTCAGAAGTACTTTTCAGAACGTCTAACTTCTCATGTAGCTACATAAATTGTAGTTAGCTGCATAGGGTGACTTTGATCAATAAATACATGTTCAACATGTTACGATTCATAAAAATGGTACCATGCAGAAGAAGTGAAAGCCTATCTTCACATATTAACTAGCTCCATTCTTTAAGTATCAACTATAATAATGTTCAGCTAGTTGTGTGTGGTGGGACATGTCTAGAATTCCAGCACTCAAGGCCAAAGCTGGAAGATCCTGGATTTGAGGTAAGACTGGACTACATAGCAAAACGAATATTTGGTGGGTTTTTAAAAAGTATTTATTGATTTATTATGTATACAATATTCTGTCCGTGTGTATGCCTGCAGGGCAGAAGAGGGCACCAGACCCCATTACAGATGGTTGT
>LOEQ01002605.1:92766-113306 GCA_001685075.1 Bramus lutescens | reverse complement strand
CCTTTGGAAGAACAGGCAATGCTCTTAACCTCTGAGCCATCTCTCCAGCCCCACGAATATTTGTTTTAAAGGAACTTCTTAACTGATGGATTGCGTTGGGCAAAGGACTTGGTCATGTTCATTTTGACCCATTATTGGCTGTTTCTGGAGCTACCTAGTATTGAAGGGAGTGGGGACCTTTGTTTGTCCCGGCCACCCAGCTAGCTCTCACCTGAAATAATCACACAGAAACTGTATTCATCTAAACACTGCCTGGCCCTTTATCTTTAGCCTCATGGTCAGCTGCTCCTTTGGGTTGCGTGATTCAACCTGTCAAGCAGAAAATTCTAATTTGTGAGTTTACCCTTTATTAAATGCCTATTTCTTATTTCTAGCTAGTGTGGGATTTCTTTTAAGCGTCTGACCACCTTAACTCTCGGAACAACCTAGAGCCCCATAGTTTCTCTGATACCTACTATCCCATACCTGAGAAGGAAGTCAGCAGCTAGCACCTGTGATTATGTAATTTGAAGGTAAAATATTAGCAAATTCTCATAACTGTGTATGTGAGCTACATCTGCCGATCATAATTAATACTGTGTTTTAATGCTTGATCCAGACCCTTTATAGTCTTATCCTCATATCTATCCATACCTCTCACATTACGCCCTCTCCTTGTCTATCTGTCTATCTGCCCTGACCTCTGACCCCACTTTTACTCTTGTGTTCAAATAGGGAAGATAGGATGGAGGGGGGGATTCGAGACAGGATTTCTTTGTGTAGCCCTTGCTGTCCTGGAACTTGCTTCACAGACAAAGCTTGCCTCAAACTCAGATATCCTCCTGCCTCTTCCTCCCAAGTGCTAGGATTAAAGGTGTGTTCCCCCACAGCCTGGATGGAAAGATAGATTTTTTTTTTAATGCTCCTTGTCCCCAAAAATTACCCATTCTCTTTGCCATTTTTGTTTCCATCTTTCCAGTGACTTTTTCCTATCAATTTGGGTTTTTTTTTTGTATATTAATGGTTAGTAATTCTTTTCCAGATATACAGAGATAATTGTTTTCTTATCCTATTATTTTTGTTCTTTGTTTAATGTTGTCTTTTACTATAGAAGAGCTCATCACTATGTTTAAATTTAGCAATCTTTTACCTTATGGTTTTTATTTTTGTCTTTATAATCCCTTTACATTAAAATTATACATTTCAATCGTTTTTATTTATGAGTCTGTGTGTATGCATGCATGCATAATGATATTCCCATAGGGACCAGTAGATGGTAGTGAATACCCAGGACCTAGAATTAGAATTGCAAGCACTTGAGAGCCACCAGATATGGGTTTTTGGAATGGAACTCCAGTCCTGGGAAAGCAACAAACAATGCCAGAGTTAGACTTCCAAACAACAACAACAAAAAACTCTTTTAAGTACTGCATTTTTATGTTCTTAATCAGTCTGGGTTTTGTTTTTTTGCTACTAACTTATTTACACATCTCCCCATGCAGCTATGGACTGTGGAATACAGGGGTGTGCCTGCTCTCTGTAATGCAGATGCGGTCTTCTATATGCTTGCTTTTGGTGTGCAGGGGGTTGTTTGTTTTTTAATCTAGTTGGCCTTCTTGGGCTGTAATGCCCTTTCCTTTCTTCCTGGACCTAGAAGTGTGTTGAAAGGGGAACATTTCCATCCTTTATTAGCTCCTTCAAAATATTAGAACTGCTGCCACATAAAAGATAACCTTGAATTCTAGTCCTGGATACCATCATTACATGCTAGCTTTCTTAATTTGTTAGTTCATCAGGGTTTGGTGTTATTGTCTCTATTTTTGTTTTGAAACAAGTTCTCATATATCCCAGGCTTGCCTCTAATCCTAGAAATATAACTGAGGATGGTCTTGAATGCGTGTCTCCTTGTTCTTCTCTGGAGTACTAGAATTGCAGATGTGCACCATTCCACTAGTTTATGTAGTGCTGGGGATCGAACTGGGGCATTTGCATGCTAGCCAAGCACTCTCCTAAGTGAGCCGGAGCCCCAGCCTCAAGCTTAGATTCTTCAAAGTAATGCTTAACATCATTAACAATTTTGAGTCTTTTATTTTTTCATTTTGAGCTTACTCTAAATTAGATCTTATTTTTAAGGGAATTTTAAATTCAAATCCAGTTGTTTTTTTTTTTACATTCTACCCTTTGATTTGGGCTTGTAAGAAAACATTTAAATAATGTTGAGTTCAGCATTAGCTTCAAACATAAATTGTAATGTTTGTCTTGCTCATGTTAATAAATAAGAAATAAATCTAGTCATTATCTGAAAGAATGCATGGTTCATTCATTTTTATATTCTTTGCTTGCTCAGTCTTTAATTCTTCTGAGAATACCAATAAACTCCATGTGAATACAAGAGATTTTGGAAACCCGAAGCTTTTAGTAAAACTTTGATTCAATGGAAAGAATTATAAGATCTGCAGATAAAAATAGTGGTGCTGATTTTCAGTAAGGCTGTCATTGGTGTAAATACACTTAAGATTTTACTGTGCCTGACTTTTAACAATCAGTATATTTCTTGGGGTGTAGATCAGCTAGTAGAGTGTTCTTCAAGCATGTGCAACACTGAGTTCAAGCTCCAGCATTGCATATTGCATAAACTGAGTGGTGGTGCACATCTATAGGCCTGGTCCTCAGGAGATTGAGGCAGAAAGATCAAGACGTTCAAGGTCATCCTCACTTAGCTTTATTGAGTGACCTCAGTCATCTGCTTGCTACCATAGGAAACAGCAGGGCTGGGAGGGAGAGAACAAGTATGGGTGAGGCCCGGAGAACAAACGTAGTGAAATCCCCACCATAGTTTTTCTAGTACCTTTCTGTAGGATACCTGAACTTGTGTTTAGTTTAGCCTATTTGTAAAAGATGTTTTCCTCTCTGGGAAATAAAGAATACAAAGAATTTTGGTTATGTTTTCATTACAGTCTTGGTTATTTGAATTTGTGAGTGATGTTTCTATTTTTTAATGTTAAATTCAAAGTGGATGATTGATGCATTATGTTATATACAAAATCACCTCTTTTCATGATGATGGTAAGACAAGTTTGTGTGCTTCGAGTACTAATTGTAAAATGGGAAACCTGAGTTCAGAATAATGTTCCTTACGTATCCATCTTCTTTCAGAATGCTTCCCATAACACTGCTGTTCCTAAAGAGCAAATGGGGAAATAATCCAGAAGCAAAAAAACTTTATCTTTTCTCATTCTTCCATTCATTTGCTTCTTTTATTTATTTCTACTTTCTCGTATAGTCAAAAACAACATATAGTGGCTTGAGTAGATAGTTAAGAAACTAAAACAAACACATAAATGGTTGGCACAGTTCTCTTAAGTCATGTCAGTCCAGTAAAAAGCAAAGAAATAAACGTGGCAAACTTCTGAGTATTTGATCAAAATTGTTCCTTTTTCTTGCACTTGCTTTCTGTCCTCAGAATGTAATCTCTGTTGTTGACTGATGAGAATCACTCTACAACCTCTCGCAAAAACAAAGCTGTCAAGTCAGCATTATAAATTTCTGACACTGAAATAAATTATTTAAAACATTGATTAAAATTATAGATTCAACTATTAAGTAATTCTTGGTAGGTGAAATAGTATCAATAGTAGAAATTTCAAAATATATGTAAAATGAGGGATTATGTCTTTGTCCACACAGTTTTATAATCTACATTACATAACTAATAAAATTCAAGTTGATTGATACCTTATTCAGATGAACATCTTATTTCTCTATGGAAAGAAAAACAAAGCAAAGCCCTGCCAACAAGGCATTTGGGGTACCATTTCCCTCTCTTGCTTTCTCTGCATCTCTCCCCTTTGCTAAAGCATCACTCCACTAACTAACTGTCCCTGTTAGTATCAGTGGCAACAGCCAGTCTGACCTGACCAAACCCCACACTCTTTCTCCGTCTAGAGATGCTGTTAATTTATCTCACCATCGCCAGTTCCTCTGTGCCTATCTAAAACACATAGTGCCTCTTACATGTATATGGGAGTTGTTGGTAGTTCTTACAGTAACTTAGTATAATTTTCCTGAGCGTGTCACAAAAAAGAAAAAAACATTTTTAAATCTAAGACCGTTACTTCTAAAATGTAAATATTTTCTTGTGTGAATACTGTAAATGGAATCAGGTTTGTTTGTTCAAAGAACAGTATGGCGATTCCATGAGAATGAAACGTGGGGCTGGCTTCTCTGTTGCAGAAGCAAGACTAGCTTTGTCTTCATCAGCCCTTTTGGAAGCATTGCTTGTGGCACTGAGTCACGAGGAAAGTTGCATTGCTTTCTACAGCTTCCCTGAGAATCATCTGAGAGCCTGGGGGCCTTATGTGTTCAGAATAGTAGTGCCTGTTACTTATCAGCTTGTATTTTAAACAGTCCCTACAGATCCTGATTTGACAGAGCTGAGAGCATCTCAGGGGCTGATACATAAGCAAAATCTGTTAGAACATTTCTTTGGAAATACTCAGCTAAGGGCTGTGCTCTCAGTCTGTTGTGACTCTGGATTTGGAATGGCTCCTTTATTGTTTGACTTGGGTCGTGATGAGAAAGCAAGCCTGTTAGTTCATGTATGAAGAAAGTTCCTGCCCAAGCACGCTGTACTCTTGACAGAGCTGCTCTTTGCCTGTCTGCAGCTCGGATAACTTGTTAACCTCTCCAAGGCAGGGGAGCTATGACAAGGTGTCAGTTACTTTTAACAGTAAATAAATCACACAGACTTTGAGTTTCATCCTAATAGCAATGGTCCAGTATTCTCACATGATTTTCTCATTCCATAATTTTGAATCATAAGCTTTTTGTTGAATATTCTACCTTCAAAGTAGAACATTTTAAAAGTACATTTTAGACAGCCTAGTACCCAGAGGAAAAACACTAATAGAACACTAAGCTGTCTTTAACAACATGAGCAGAAGGGGGAAAAAAATGAAGATGTATTTGAAATTCTATCTGGTATTTTCTTTACCAGATCAGGAAATATAAGTCATATTGGGAGCATTTTTGTATTTGAGAAGTAATTTTAAATATTTCAAGAAACTCTGTTGTAAACAGTTTAACGCTTGCTAGATGTTCACCCACAAGTTAGAAATTTGGGGGAACTATGTTAAATTTACTCTGAGCAGTTCCTCACATACCTGCAACTTAGCCTTATTAATTTATTAATATTTAACAATAATCCTTATTTGGCAGGTCCTATTCCAGATTCATGAGTTGAACTTTTTCATTAAGGCAATATAATTTCTCAATCACTGGTTAAATACAAACACTTTTATTGAGAATAAAATAGTCTATAAATATGTTGCACTTGAGTTTGCCAGTGTTTATCAATTAGCTCAGGACTTTGCAAGTATGTTTTACAAACATGCTTTACTGAGCAAAACCTGGGTGTTTCACTTTTAGTACCGTGTGTTCTGCTGATTTCCAGAACTGTTGGTTGCATTAATCCTGAGTCTTACAGACTGGGGGGGTGGGGGGGAGAAGAAGGAAAAGCCATATGGCTCAGGCCTTTAATCACATTTCCTACAAGGCTCAAGCTAGAAGTTTGTTATGATTTTGATGCTAGTCTGGAATACTAAGTGAGACCTATCTCCAAAAAGTAAAATAAACACACATACATACACCACTTATATTTCGTAGTTGTTTAAATGTTTTTATGGCTTTAGCCCATTTGCTAATTAAACTGTTCATTCATCTACTATTGTTTTGAGAGTTCATCGTGTATTTTAAATATACATCCTTGGCTGGATATTTGCAAGTTTTCAATATTGCCCCCTGTAGATTTGCCTTATCTTCTAAAGCTATGGTTCACAGCCTTCCTAACACTGTGACCCTTTAATATAGTTCCTCATGCTGTGGTGACCCCCCCACTATAAAATTTTTTCGTTTCTATTTCACAACTGATTTTGCTACTGTTATGAATCGTAATGTAAATATCTGATATGCGATCCCTGTGAAAGGGTTATTTGACCTCCAAAGAGGTCATGGCACACAGGTTAAGGAACCACTGTTCTAAAGAATAAGAACCCATTCATTACTCATTGAGTTCCACTACTTTGCTACAATTGTGACTTTCTCATAAGGGCTTATAGACCTTCCAGTTGCTTTGGAAGTAGTCATGACTTAGAGCTGTTCGAATTTTGTGAGTGTCTGGATGTATTTAAAATTGGACCCAATTAGATGCTTAAGCTGTTTCCTCTACATTGCCAGAGGCACTTTTTAAACTTTCAGAAATTCTGCAAATCTATTTTTAAACACTTAGTAGCCATGTTGGGAGGAGTATTATATGTTAGGGGTGCTGGTACTCATTCTGAATTAGTGTTGTCTCCCCTACAGTGAAAAAAAAAAACATAATGTAGTAAAATATTCATAGCCCTTTACTAGTAGAAAGAGCCAAGAACTGTGGAAGAAAATAATTGAGGGCCTTGAGAGATTTCTCAGCAGTAAAGAACACTGGCAGCTCTTCCAGAGGATCTTGGTTCAATTCCTAGCACCCACATGGCAGCTCATAATTATAATTGTCTGAAACTCTAGTTCCAGGGGACCTGATTCCCCCTTGTGGTCTATAAGGGTACTGCACACACATGGTACACAGACATTTAGGTAAAATATCCATACACATAAAATAATAAAAAATTTTAAAAACTGAAAGAAAATTGAAGTTTGTTTTTCTTTGTCAGTGCCCATTGAGGTAAATATCGTGGATAACTATGACAGTGTCCTCTTGCATTATGGTTTAACTTTTATTTGTGTTTCTTCAATTTTATTCAAAATGATAATTTTTCAGAATATAGTAAAGCATAGTGATATGTTAAGTACTTTAGTGGTATGTATTAGACCATGACCTTCATAATCAGATATTCTTGATTCAGTTTCCACATTAATTTGGTAGCTGTATGACATTGGCAATACTGACTCAAATGTAAGATTGTGGTAGTGATGAAGTTTGTATAGAGTTGGTATTTATAAAGCATTTTACATAATTTGACTCACTCTAGTACCACTGTGCCATATTGTTATGGGCACCTTCGAGCTTGTACACATCTTATCTGTAAAGGAACATTTGCTTGGTTGACAGGCAGAGGAACTTTCCAGAATACTGTGACCCAACCTTTACGATTCTCTTGAGACTGTAACTTGAAATGTTTGTCCATGTGTCCTTTTTTTTTAAATGTTGTATTAAATTTGATGAATATACTTATAAATTATTTTCTGACAGATGCAAAGTGTTGACAGACATAGTTTAAGATCAGGTGTCGTTCTCTCCTGAGGATAACAAGGCGTATATTACATGTACCTGTCTGCTGTATGTTGTTCACTTAACTGGATGAAGTACAGTATAATGAAAAAAATGCCTGAATAATGTTGCACAATTTAAAAATGTACTTGTTATCATAGAATCTTTGGTGAGAAAATAGGAGCCAGTGGCCTTTAATTTTACTAAAGTTGGCATAGTTTTGTGTTGCTTCTTGAGGTCTCCTATCCTGGGTAATAGTATGGAAGAGCTATTATAAAACTTGAAATGCAGCAAAGAAAATTTTCTGCAGTGTCTCAAGCAGATCCAATGTCAATATGGTAGGTTAGTGTCCTGCCTCCTTTTCTGCCCTGCAGGAGGTTTTACTTCCTGTCTGTCAGTGCCATTGTGTGACAACGAATTAGCAAATTTTTACTCTTTAGTCTAACTTAAGCTTTCTTCTCTTATGCTGTACAGTTATTTACCCCAACTATATCTTTTTGCCTGTATATTCGCAGAAAAATGATGATGGTGAAAAATATTTAAAAAGTTTGCTAGATTGTTTTTCTTTTACTGTCTGATACATTTCATGTACTGAAGAACTTGACTCCAAAGAAAGTCTACTTGTTGAGCCAAGCATACCATCCTGCTGGAGGCATAGGTTACAAAAGAAATGAGTCTTTCAGTGGGGAGATGAGGTGATGGGGAAGCAAAGTGTGGATTAAGACGATGTATACCAGAAAGTTCTATTGAAAATTTGCTTCTATTTCACTCAAAAGTTCTAGATTGAAAAAACAAAACACAAAACATTATTTTGTTCAGTGTCAAATCACATTCTGGCCTTCAGGTTTCTTAGGTACCATTCACTCATACTATTTACATTTCCTGGGGGTCCATCTCTCTTGAGCCTGGCACATAATAGGAATAAATTTGCCTATTTAACATCAGTGCAAGCCCTTGGTCTTTGTTATGGCTGTGCCCATGTCAACAATATACATTCTTAAGAGGACTTCACTCCCTCAGGGCTTTCTCAAAGCCCTATACTTGACCTTGGTCAAGACATTTATACCTCTTTGAGCCTTAATTGTATCATAGGATCTCTGGGTTCAGTGAGAGATCCTGTCTAAAACTAGGTAGTAAACAATTGAAGAAGCCACACAGGCACACACGAACCATGTATGTACAAAGTCATAAATGCATTACATAAAACTATGTTTGGAGAAAACTTTTCTCAAAATGTTAATGGAGCCTTTTTTACTGTTAACACATATTAATGTCCTTTATGATAAATATGAATTAACTTTATGTTCAGAGAAACCATGAAGTTGTTTTAAAACCAAATGTTGTGTTAGTGATATGACTCAGGGTTAAACATTGTTACAGCACAAACCCAACAACTAGGGTTTGATCCCTGAAACTCATAAAGGTAAAAGTAGAGCTCCAACTCCACAAATTATCCTCTTGACGTCCATGTGCACATACTCACATAAAGAATAAATAACCTGCATTTATATGAGCATACCTACACAAATACACATTTAATTAAAAATAAATCTTTAAAATAAAAGAGGGACTGAAGAGATGGCCTAATGGTTAAGAATGTGTACTGCTCACAGTAGATTAGAGTTTGGTGCCCAGCACCCAGGTCAGGTCGCTTGGCAACTGCCTGTATCTCCAGCTCCAGGGAAATCTGATGCCTCTGACCTCTTTTGGCACCCGTATCCATATGCACATATTCTACAGTTTTTTATTGCTGTGATAAAACTCCATGACCAAGTCATCTTATAAAAGGCAGTGTTTACTTGATCTTATGGTTCTTTGTGGGTTAGAATACTTGATGGCAGAACAAATACATACTCACCAATAAGGGACCAAGTATTCAGATGCCTGAGATTTAACAGGGAACATCTCATTCAAACTGTCATACACACACACACACACACACACACACACACACACACACACACACTAAATGTCTTTGTACAAGTATGATTTTAAGTAGATAAAATGTTTTTGTTTTTAACTAAATGTGCATAACCTTGAAGGTTATTAACAATGAAACTTTTAACTTCTGCACATGTAAGAGGAAGGCAATGATAAAGTCTTGAGTGTAAATGTCAGGTATATTCCCATTCCACCATCACATGCTTTCACAGAGGCCCAGACCTTTTGTCAGCAATAAATGCTGACCAAGATTGGAAAGATCAATGGACCCAAAAAGTGGACCAGCTTCGGTGAGATGAGCAAAGCATCATTGGCATAGGGTAGAATGATACCGGCCATTGAGGACTGTTTTTAGTTTTAGTTTTATTGTATGGTGTATGTTCATATTGAGACCCTGTACCTGGAAGTCAGGTGACAACCTTAGGTGTCAGTCCTCACTCCTTACAAGTTTCCTTTGAGATTGTCTACTTCCTATCTCCATTAGAGGCGTGCTGGACTTGTCGAGGTTTGCACTGCAGTGTCCAGCTTAGTGGGTTCTGAGAGTCTGACCTCAGGCCACCAACCCTGCACCCTCATCTCGATCTCACATTGCAGTGTAACTCTCTTACTGAAGTCAGGAGAGAAAAGCATTTCTCTATTCACTTACAGTTTCGTTTCCAGAAAGTTACAGAGGAGAAAATCACTTGATTAAAAGTGAAATAGCAATTTAACAGAATACTCAGATTTTGTGCTGGCTATTTTTTTTTTGTCAACTTGACCCAAGCTGTACTCAGATATCTGAGAGGAGAAAACCTCGATTGAGAAAATGCCCTCATAAGATTAGGCTGTTGGCTAACCTGTAAGACACTTTCTTAGTGTTTGATGAGGCAATTTCTAGCCCATTGTGGGTAGTGCCATCCCTGGGCTAGTGGTCCTGGGTTCTATAAGAAAGCAGGCTGCACAAGCCATGAGGAGCAAACCAATAAGCAGCACCCTTCCATGGCCTCTGCATCAGCTCCTGTCTCCAAGTTCTTGCCCTGTTTGAGTTCCCGTCCTGACTTTCTTCTATGGTGAACAGTTCTGTGTAAGTGTAAGCCAAATAAACACTTTAAAAAACAGTGAAGTAATAAAGGAAAGCCTTAACACGGGGAGCTGACAAAAACAGTGTGTGAGCTGAAGGTGTGTCCATGTGAGTCACATTCTTCTTGCCTACCCCAGAACCTCTATATTAAAACAAAAGTGATTTTCTCTGGCTATTCTTAGAAATCATAACATTCTTAAAATAGTACACTGTCATCTACTCCGAGGGGTTTAAAACTATCCTAGCATGCAGCATGTAATTTTGAGCATTATGGCCTTCATACCTCATCTTATGTAATATGAGGCAATAAAAGTCTTTATAAATTATTGAGAAAGAAGAAAGTAGCATATTAACAGCTGGAGCTGCGATGTACCCTGGGACTTAGAGTAAACCCTGAATTGACACCAGACTTCCTCTACCTAAGATAGTAAAACCTGAAGTCTTGTGTAGGATGGCCTACAGTATGTATGCAAGTGCTTGAAAAAGTTTGTTTAAAGTGCCTCTTTTTCAAAAGCAAGAAATAAGAAAATCAGAGGGTGGGAAAAGGGTCATGGATTTAGATCCTTGGGTAAGATTACCATCTCCACATCTGCCCCTGAAGACTTTAAACTTCCTGTAATGTTCTTGCTGTGAGGTATAGCAGTGAGTCTTACAGAAAGTACTACATAGATTTTCTGTATGATCTGACTTCTGTTTAGGTGTGATAAAAGCTGACAACTAATATAAGAAAGCAAGAGTTTCACTTTATTGAGCTCCACACTGGTCTGTCTATGAACTTAAAAGTATCTAGAGGTGTTTGTTATGGAAAGTTACCCATTTTGCCTTGAAAAATAAACTTGCAGTTTCTCTAAGAGGTGATCCTTACACTATTATCTCTCCTTGACAGAGGTGTTTTTATTAATCTAGTACCATATTAAATCATGTTATATTTGGTTTTTGATTGCTTTTTCTTGTATGTGTATGTACATGTTCATGTGTGTGCACATGTGGATAGAGTAAATTCACACATGCATATTCTTGTGTAGGCTAGAGATTAATGTCAGGCGTCTTCCTCTGTTGCTTTCCATCCTTTTTTCCAGTTACCCTTTTTTTATTAAAAAAATATTTACTTTATTTTCAAGTTTTTCCATCTTTTGAGATAGAACCTCTCACTGAAGCTGAAACTTTCCCAGTGTCTCAGATTTATTCAATAAATTAACAACCACAAAATCTCCAGAGATGATAAAAAGGAGGTTTTTAAATAAATACTACTCTGGATCTATATGAGGGAAGTTATATGGGAACATTAGAATGAATTGTGCGCAAATATTGAAAAAGAGAGATCTTTTTTGGTTAACTTACTGTAATAAAAATCACTTGATATGAGGTCTAACTTTAAATTGCTAAGGTGTTGGTGACTTGAGGGACAGTACATATTTTGTTTAACTGAAACTGTGTGCCTATTAATTACTAATTCTCCATGTTCCTTCTTTCCTAGCCCTTGGTAGCTACCATTCACTCTGTGATTCTCTTAAAGTGGCAACTTGCCTTGTCTCCCACAAGTGAAATGTTTTACTATTTGACCTTGTGTCCTTATTTACGTAATTGAGATTACTTAAATGATTAGATAATATTTGAATACAAATTTTCAGTTGTTGATATCACTGTGTCTAACCTCTGTCCTTTCAAAACTTGGAGCCCTCTAAACAGATAGATGGAAGACTTTGCCAGTGGATTTAAAGCAAAGTCTGAAGTATAAATAAACTATTGGCCAAGAGCAAAATGTGGTACAGAATAAAACTATTCGGAGCCTCCAACTTTTGAAAAGACAGAGGTTACCAGAGTGATATAGATCACTTGAAGTCTGATTTTTAATATTATTTAAGCATTTGAAGCAGTCCTAATGAGCAGAGTTAGAACTCAGCTTTAGAGGATATGACACAAGAGTAAACACCAGATAGATGTGAGAAAATAAAGTGGGTAGAGATACTCAAATTCACAAAATTTAGCTATGGAAAATGAAAAATAAGATGCACAGTTCCTGAGTGAGTTCATGGAAATGACAGCTTTCTGAAAGCTAGAAATAGCACAGTTGGAGGGAAATTGTGAGCTTGTGTGTTTATAGTAACTTTGTGCCTGTCAGATAGGCAGTTTGACACACAGGCCTGCAATTTCCAAGAAGAAATTGCATTGCATGAGTGAGGAGTCTAGAGAAAGCTATCACTTATTCACGTCTTCAACTGTTAGTGTAAGAGTTGGTCAAGCAGTAGCTGAGACAATGTGAAGTGTTAGACCAAGACTTCTAGTAACAGTAGACAGCAATAGAGAACAACTTGGAAAGCTGAGAACTGCCACAGCCAAGGGAGCTGAGCACTGTATCCATGTGGTAGTTGGAGGGTAAAGAAAAGAATGCTTTTGATAGAAATTGTTGGCCTTTTGTAAAAGTGGATAAATATTTAAAGCCGTAGTTTTAAGTAAAAACCTTATTGAAAACCTTATATTTATATAAAAACCTTATTTAAGTAAACCAAAAGTAAATAATCACTGAAATGACATCAAGAAGACTGAATAATAATGAACAAATCCATATAATGATAAAGAAATCCATTCACACATCTCAAATAAGTGAAGTCTTACTGTCTGTTGGGAATGTTCATATCCATAGTCCTATTAATTTTAGTGCTCTGAGCAGTGTTAATCTAATGACCCATGTAGAAGATGTTTTTAAATGCCTTATTAGGAGAACGTGTTATGTTTGTAACACGTACAGTTTCAAAGCTTCCAAAACTTTTTAAGATTTGAAGTCTTTGGCTAGAGTTCACACGCACACACGGGGGGATCACTATCTCCAACCTCAGATGTTTAATTGCCAATGTCAGAATGTCACTGGCCTCTAGCATCTGTCCCTTCAGATAATACTTGTCTCCCCTTCTCTCTCAGCTCTCCCTTCTGCCCTTCCTACTTTTTTTTTTAAGAATAAGAAACTTATTTCTCCTTTCTTACTGAAATTTAGGCTAGAAGAAAACTAGTAAAAATCATCTGTCCGCATAGCACCAGCATGCCAAGTTGAGTATTTAGTTTGGAAACCATTTCTTCCTTACTGCTTTAAAAATAGGAAACATCTCTGCTAAAGGGATGTTTTCCTGTTGCTGGAAAGGAAAGATTCATTTTACTTCTGAGTAGATTTTTATGCAATAAGATGATTTCTCCATTTCCACACACAGGGTGTGTTTCTGTGTTTATATTGCAAAAATCTATTGTCATTATTTCTGCATGTATACATACTAGTGTGGATATGTTAAAATACTTCGAAAGAGCTTAGTGATGGTGGTGCATGTCTTTAATTCCAGCACTCAGGAGGCAGACAGGATCTTGTCTTTGAGTTTGAGGCCCGCCAGGGCTACACAGAGAAATCCTGTCTCGAACCCCCACCCCCCACAAAAAGAAACTTCAAAAGATTTTAAACATAGACTCTTTTTAAGCTAGCCCAGGTACATGACAGAAGCAGCCCATAGGTTTGCAGCAGGTAGTCCATTGCCAGACACTTCTGAGACTGTATTCCACACTCAAGATTGTTGCCTTTTCTAAAAGTGTTCTTTTATTAGCCCCATCTTTAAAAAAGGTGAAGTATGCAATTCCAAGTATAGCACTTCTTAGGAAAAATAGGGGACAATACTAACTAGTCTACAGACAGTTTTTCTCCCGCTTTTATAAAGAAATTACATTTTAACTTATGCTCAGTCTAAGGTGATAGCACCTTGGAATGGGGAAGGTACAGTTTTAGTAATCAAGGGCTGAGGACACAGAATCAAAGTGTATTCAATCTCTTGCTCATGTCCTTTTTTAACTTGACAATTAATTCATCTCTTTAGGCTTCTTTTTTTTCCTTATAAACTATTTCTGCATGTTGTGGAGAAAACTGCATAAACACCATTTTAACATAGTTGGAATGTGCAGTGGAAGCTTGGTGGCATTATCATAATTATTGCTCATCATGCTTGATCTATTCCATCCCTTAAATCAAGTGTGGTTAGTTTTGCCTTCTGGCTTTTGCTTGTCTCAGTTGGTGTAGAAAGCTTCTTAGAGTAAGTAATGCCCTGTGGTTCTATAATGACCTTTATATCAAGTGAAAGAAAAGTATTTTCCCTCGAGTTAAAGATCTCACTTCTGCTTGTGTGAGAATCTCTGTTCCTTTGGCTTTGAGCCTTCACTCATTTGTATTGTGGTGCAATAGTTAAATATGGACTCTAGAGCAAGACAGACACATTGCAGTCCTGGCTTCACCACATAAAATATCATTTAGGCAAGTTAGGAACTTTGTAAAGTGGGAGTAATAATAGTGCCCCATCCTTGGGACTATTAGCTGGACTGTGAAATGCTTAAAATAGCATCAGGAGCCTGGAGATTTTCATAGCCAAATACTATTTTTGCTGTCTGTCATCATAACCCTACATACCCTCTTCCCCCTTAACCATAGCATATAGTATGGTAGACTGTAGATCGTGGCATGGCTCTTTATAAACAAAGAAGTGGAGCCATTTGCTCTGGTCTGTGCTCCACTTGGAAACTGAGTGTTGGATGTGAACACGGTAAAAAAAAAAGCAGATTCGGGTTTGTAATTAGTTTCGGCAGCACTCATTTTAACGTGTACCTCATTGTTATACACAGTATATTAATTAATATGAGGACATAGCTATGTATTTTCTAAATAATTATAATAAAACTAAGAAAAAGAACTCAGGTTACTTTTGCTAATGTAACAAAAGTTTGACATGAACATTAAAGACTTAATTATTAGAAAAAGTAACATAATAAAATTTAGTTAGATCAAAATTTAGGGGCTGGAGAGAGATGGCCCAGTGCTTGCCACAGAAACCTGTGAGGCATGAGTTTGATACCAAGAACCAACAAAAAACACTGAACATGGTGGTATTTGCTTGCAGTATCAGTACTGAGAAGCCTGGAGGATTCTTTGGAATGGTGGCCAACCATTAAAGCTGAATTTGTGCACTCCGGGCCATCAAGAGGCCCTTCTTTAGAAAACAAAGTGGATGGTGGTGGTAAAGAGCATCACTCATTGCTGATCTTCAGCTATGTGTGCATATGGACACAGAAATAAAGAGACCCATAGGAATGTTAGTATTGCAGATGCGTGCAGCCTCATCCATCTCTTAAAGTTGAAACAAGCATGTCCTTTGAATAACTGTTCTCCAGTGGGCCTTAGAAGATGAGCAAATACATTTCTGTAACATGTGCAGTAGAAATGTGATTAATGTGTAGGAGAGATACAGAAAATGAAAGGCATTTTCTTCATGTTTACATCAGTGGTTTGGAGGAGTGACTGGAGTCTGTCTGGAGGACAGGACATGGAGTATGAACAGTACTGTTCCAGCAGATACTCCTGGAGAATAGTCCTGTCTTCTGTCTGGGAGCTGTAAGGATATGGAGGGGTGGTGGAGACCTAAGCCGAGAACTGTTCACCACCACCGTCCACTCATTCCACTAACATCCTGTGGATGGATTTTCCTGCTCCTTCCTACCTTCTGGAAACCCGTTTGACAACGTGAAGTTTATAGGGATACTTGAAAGATTAGTTGCATCGTTTTCCTCCTCCTATAGCTTTTCAAAAATCAGATTCCCATTATATAATGGAAAAATTAAAATAATTCTAGATGTATGGTACCTTGAATTTATAAAAGGACCTGTCCTTTAGATGTAGGTGAGAACATGTCAGGTTAATAAAGGAAGATCGGAGACTGAGTTGTTCTTGTTCAGTTTTCACCCTTAAGGCCGCAGTACTCTGAGGTGCATTCCTTCTGAACACCTGCTCTCACATGCATCAAGTCTTTTCTTGCACAGTACTATGGGGTTTTTACAGACCTGAGCAAGCCCAGCAATAGACAGAAAGCTGCAGATTGATTGGTTTTAGTACAAACATATGCTCAGATGTTGACACTGAAATCTGTTTTTAAAAATTGTTTTCCCCAAAACATTGTAACCCTAGCTCCTGGTGCTATGCCTGGCACATTGTAGACACTCAGCAGATCTGCTTTGGGAATCTTGGGCTGGACAGAGCTATTGCCTGAAGTGCTGTATCATGAATTTCAGTATTAAGGAAGTTTCACTAGCATTTGAAGGTGAAGTGGCTAATGAGGGTTCTGATTGGCAAGCACTATTTTCTTTGCAGAATTACCAGTCCATTTAAAGGAAGGAAGGCTTCTGTGTCTTTATCTCCTTTTCTCAGTGAAGAGGTATGGTCAGAAGGGAGTGTCTGGTAATGAATTAAGTCCTGTTCCCTGAAATGCTGTTGTGCTTTATTCCTGTATTTCTTCCGTACTACATCTAGAACCAAAAACCAAACCTCTCACCTGATTAAAAATCCTCCACAATTGTTTTTGAACTATGAGATTGCCTAATGTATAATGCCATTCATGCCTGTGGTTTTTTCCACCTGCCTACAATGTATCTCCATGATCCTGTGTATCCTCCAGTGTTTCCCAGATGTGTTCATCATCATAGATATAAATCACCATCCATTACTGTCTTGGTCTTCTGAAGCTGAAGGAAGCAGTCTCTTGGGAGTGTTCTGCCCCTGCTCTGCCCATTGTTGGTGTGTAATATCTCCCTGTATGGACTGCATGCATGCTGCTGTATAAGTTAATTTGCTCACAGAATTCCCTCTGTTGCACCTGGCCTTCTCAACATGGTAATCTTCACTTTGTGATTTATGGCCTAACTCCTTGTCATTAGAAAATGTTTGTAAATATTTGAAATCTCTTTGACCTTTTTGTTTGTTTGTTTCCAGAGTATCTTAAATAAATAAATCTTAATTTAGAAGTTCTTACTTTGCATTTTCCGAGCCAGTTATAATAATTTGGTTTTAATGTTAATTGCCTAATATATCAATAATGATTTTACACTTGTTAAGTTTTTATTACATTTATTTATGTGGGGTAGTGTGGGTGGTGGGGTTTGAATGAAAATGACCCCCATAGGCTCATATGTTTGAATACATGGTCCCCAGTGGGTGGAAATGTTTGTGGAGAGTTAGGAGGGGTGGCCTTGTTGGAGGAGGTGTGTCACTGGGAGTGGACTTTGAGGTTTCAAAGGACTCTAGCCATTCCTAGTGTCTCCCTCAGCTGCCTTTTCTTTGTGTCTCAAGATGTGAGTTCTTATATCTTATATTCAGACTGATCTGGTACCATGCCTGTTGCCATGATGGTCATGAACTCCAACCTTCTAAAATCATAAGCCTCAAGTATTCTCTTTTATAAGTTGCTTTGATCGTGGCCATAGGAATGGAAAAGTGATTAAGACTGTGTGTGTGTGTGTGTGTGTGTGTGTGTGTGTAAATATGGACATACATGTGGAGGACAGAGGACCACTTACAGGAGTCAATTTTCTCCTTTCCCCATGTAGCATCTGGGGACCCTCAGGCCCTCAAGCTTTATAATAAACACCTTTTCCTGCTGAGCTTTCTGGACTAACTGTGGTCTTTTAGAAAAGACAAATAAAATGATAGTGAGCAGTGCCTCAAGTTCTAAGAATTAAGAAGCATCTTTCTCCCATAGATGATACTTTCCTTTATTTTCAAATGGAAATCTTCAAGGAAAATACAAACACATGCACACTCTAATGCTCTAAAGTTAGACTGCAGATTCGAGAAGGACTGCTGACTTGAAGGCTGTAAGGGTGTTAACTCATTCATAGTTCTACAGGAAGGAAGGCTCTTTCCTGCTCTTTTTAAAGCCTGACTTTCACTGACAAGATCAGACCAGAAAAGGCCTCTCTGGCCATAGGCCCAGACGGTTTGACATGCACTCAGCCTGCACTGCCCTGGAGCAACCTCCACAGAACTGAGCACAGGTGCATATTGGACGATCCAGCACTAGCCAGTGTTCATACTCTAGTCATTGCTTTATGGTTTTTGTTGTTGTTGCTTGTTTGTTTTGTTTTTAAGCATTAGAAAGGAAAATTTAAACTATCAAGGAATTTATGGGTTTTTTTTTTTAGAAGAAAAGGTTTAAAAAAAAAAGATAAAGACCAGCCTATTTACAGCTGTATCCCCAACAACTAAATAGTGTCCAGTCCAAGTCGTTATTTGGGCAACAGGGAAAGACTTACCTTTGCTTTCTTTCTCTCTCTATCTGTTTTAAGTTTCCACTTGTAACTCTAGTTCCAGAGGATTTGACTCCCTCTTCCGAAGTCCTTGGGCAACTGCACTCACGTGTACATATCCACACAGAGCCATACATACATACACATATTTAAAAATTTAGAAGCATAAACCCAAGGGTTTTTTTTCTGCCCAATGTTTCGCATACACATTTAACTAAAGCTCCTTACTCCTGTTAGCACTAACTAGACTGTTTTATTATCACTAAAATGACCCATACACGAGCAGACTCTTAAGTATTAGCATTGTGGGTTAATTGAAAATTAAGAAGTGATTACTGTGGAATTGAAACAGTTCTAATAGCTGTCACTTGTACTTAGAGCCAAGTCATATGGTCGCTTAGAAATTGTCATTTCTTATGTTATTCTTATGTAAATTCTGAAACTGCTTAGTCAAAGAAAATAAGTCATTTCAAAGAGAGGAATAAAATACAACAATAAAGATGTGTGTTAACACACCCGGTGTCAATTTCTTATTTAAAATATCTTATGGGAATTGCATGTAATCTATAGATAAATTTTGGAATAATTATCTTAGTAACATTGAGTATTCTAATCTGTAAGCATCGTATAGTTATTTAGATATTTTTAAATTTCTCGCAAGAGTGTTCTGTGTTTTTCAGTAAAGAAGTCTTCGCTTATTTTTATTTCTAGGTTGTGTTTGAGTTTTATAATGTATTTCAAGTAAGATCTTTTGCTGTTTATTATGTAGCACCAATTAATTTTTTAAAAAAACACTTAACTTGTACTGTATGGTGTTTGTATAGTTTTACACTTTTTAAAAGAATTTTCATATAAACACATCCTCTGAAGATTTTTTAAATGTCCTTTATCACTTTACATGGTCTATATATTCACTCTTTCTTACTGCTTTTTTAGAATCTCCAGTATAAGAGATGGTAGATAGCATTCATTATTTTAGTGTTAAGTATGTTGCTGGCTACAAGTGTTCAGTAAGAAAATACCTTTTATCATACTGAAGAAGATCCCTTCTGCTCTTCGTTTCTGGAGAGTTTAGCATCATGAGCAGGTCTTGAATTTATTGCCAAGTGCTTTTTCTGCACATATCAAAATGACTGTAGCGTTTCTACTTTTATAATCAATGCAGTGAAGTACTCTGATTAAATTTTAAATGCTAACAACCCAGCCTTTCCAGAGATAATTCTTAGTTTTGATTATTTATCCATTTTGTAAATCAGATTCTATTTGCCAGTATTTTGAAGATTCGGGTGTCTATATGAATGCCATTTTACTGTAATTTTCATTCTTTGCCAAATTTGAGGTTGATAGCCTAACCTTATAAAACAGTTTAATGAGTATGCCTCTTTTCTGTGTTCTGAAATGGTTGTATAATTTTAATGTTTTATTTTTTGGATTTGGTTTGTTGTTGTTTTGTTATGGGCATTCGTCAGACAAACAGCTTTTAAACTATTATTTCTGATTATACCAGCAGTAAGTTTAATTTAATGGTTTTGAAAGGGGAAGGAGACCTCCCCCCTTTTTGAAGTATTTATTTCCTGGTGCTTTTCTTTTCTTGCTGAAGGTTTTGTACCATTTGCCTTCAATCTGAAAGGTCCTTGGCCATTTCTGTGACACAGATCTTTGACCTTCATTGTTGTTTTTCTTTTATCTGAAAAGACTCTTGTTTGTCCATTATGGAAGGCTAGTTTTGTTAGGAATAGGATTTTGTGATAGATTTTTTTTTTTGTTGCTGTTTTAGCACTTTAAAAATGTTACTGCATGTGTATTGGGTTGGAAAGTCATTAATTGTTTACCGCTCTAATTGGCGATGTGAACCAGGGCCAATAGCCAACTTTATTCAGAAGATCAGACAGTTTATACTCTGCCAATTACAAAGAATCACCTGAGTAAAGTATACACACTCACAAGGATGAACCGCATGTGGCAAAAAAGCATGTTTTTCCATAGAGGCGTATGAATAGCAGCTGAAATAAACTCCTATCCACTACACATGGGAGGAGCATGAAAACCCATTCGAAGAACAATTCGGTATTTTGAAGAAACTGAGGTCACAATACTTGTTTCCTCGAATTTTCTCACAAGTACTCAGAATTACCCTCAAACATCTCCATTTTTAAAAAATATTTATTTATTTATTATGTATACAATATTTTGTCTGTGTGT